>JAXQQM020069017.1:0-75664 GCA_034641835.2 Pinus albicaulis
CTTGTTGTCGCACAGATTGTCAAGGCACCGCGACAACGATTCAGATTGGGGGCTGTCACCTCTATCCCCAACCTCTCTCTTTAAGTTGTCTCCTTGCAGGCTAAGGGAGGTAGACCCTATTAGAAATGAAGGATAAATCCAGGAGACACAGCTAAAACATCAAATACTTGATAAAATTAACAGGATTTCACAGATCTAGATTAGAACCAGTGCCTTATGGAGTCAAACAAGATCCCGCTATGCGATTAGAAACAAGCAAATGACGATTAACTGCTGCTTATTAAAAACACGATTGATGATATTCAATGAAGGACACTACAACCATGAAACAATACGATGAAAATGCCCGGCTTTAAAATGTTTCAATTAATTTCGATCCAGACAAATCAAAGATTTTATATAGTCAAAACTTTAGATAGAAAAATTCAAAAGCTCATTTGACCATAGAAAATTTGAATTTTTTTTTATATTTTGTATTTTCTAATCTAGAACCAGTTAAAAAATCTAAATTTAAACTCTAAATAAAACTAAAGTTAAAATTAAATTCTAAAACTAAAACAAACTAAAATTAAACTCTAAAGTTAAACTACATTAAAACTAAGTTAAATCTAAAAATGAAATAAAACTAAACAAATTAAAATAAAACTAAATTAAAATGAAAAAATTAGAATTTAAAACTAAATCTAAAACTTATGCTAACCTGAACAAATCGAATGAAACAAAACTATTGAATTCTACAAACTAACACTAATCATTACAAAAATCTAAAAAAAATTAAAACGAAAATCTAAACCGTGAACTATGTACAAAATAAAAAAAATGAAACCACGATGAAACAAATCGCAAGGGTTACTCGGATTTTGTATGTGCGTTTTTTTTGTTGTTTTTGTTTGCAGGTTGGACGGAACTGAGCACGATGGCAGCGGCAAGGGAAAACGCAGGTTAAACTGACGTGAGGAGCAGATCGAAAGCCACACTCCCAATTTTTTATATGCGTTTTGCAGGAGCAGACGGGAAAGAAGAGCGATGGAGGAAACGGGTTCGATGCTGGACGTGAAGGGAGGGCTTGGACGACAAATTTGATGAGGTTTAGGAAATCGATGGCAAAGGGAAATATTGCAGCGTGAGAAGAGGCGGATAAATGCAGGACGGTGTGAAGGGCCGGATGAAAACGACAGGAGTTTCGAAGCTCTTAGAATGGCTTTCAAATGGCTGGGCGGACAGAAGAAGATGATCGATTGAGGAGCTGAAGGATGGATCGAACGTGAGCAAAGAGGGGAATCTTTGACAGCGTTTATGCAGCAACGAAGACACAAATATATCTAAACAAACCTAGTACATACAAAACGCCCAACAATCTTTAAAATTTCTTCAGTTTAAGCTCAGATTTTTATGCTCCTCGAATCAAATACGTTTAGATTTCGCTCACAGTAGGAAATTGAGGCCAGATCTGGCCTTTGGAGGCTAGATCTGCCTTAGATCTAAAAAAAAAATTTCCGATTTAACCTGTAACCTGCAACAATCAGTCAGATCTGAAGACACACGTCAAGAAACATTAAACCCTTACAGAAAAATTACAAATTTACAACTAGTTTACAAGTTTAAAACCCTCAAGGTCAGATTTAAAATCCATTTTAGCACAATTTTCAGAGAATTAAAGTTTTAGTGAGAGGCACAAGCCTTCGAAACCCTGCAAAATCACAAATATCGTAAGATAGACCCGGAAATTTAACAAATAAAGAGCTTATCAGATTTATGTTTATTGGGAGTCGGCTGGTCCAACCGAAGACTTCCCCAGACGCCCAATCTTAAGAAAAATTTCCCTGCACACTTAGATCCGGATCTTAGATCGATAGAGATTTAAGAAAACAACATGAGACCCTTAGAAAAATCAGAATGTTATTTTATAAACCCAGAAAACTGCATAAGATACCTATATGCAGATTAATCCATGTAGGCCATCAACCATAAAATGCAAGAAACCAAGTAGCAGAGTTTAGAGACAATTCACCACATAGATCTGAGAAGGAACATCCAGATTTGTAACCCCAAAGTCTTTATGCTTTATTCCTCAAAAGTTTACAAGAGCTTCTAAGAGCAAGTGCACGATCCTGAGATCGGATGGCTCAATACTGACACAGACCTCTAAATTTATAGGACAAAATCTCCAACGGCTAGTTTGGATGATCCTTGTCAAAATAATCTTAGCCGTTCAAAAGATTTAATCATCTTTTAATCCGGAACGTTGAAATTAAAATTTTGGGGAAAAAACGAATTTATCATTTAATTCAATTTTAATTAACTCAAAAATATTATTTTTGAGTTAATTACCCCAAAATTTTGACCTTGACTTAACCGCCAGGGCCCAAGGGTCCAATATTTCTTAAAATTTTCAATATTCCCTTGGCCTGTGGTTGTCAAAATCATTTTCCAAGGACCAACAAATTTTGCCTTTAAAGATTTAATCCTAATTTAGGACCCTAAATTAATTAAATTTCTGGTTTAAGATTTTATTAATTAATTGACCAGAAAATTTAATTAATTGACTAAGAGGGGATTATAATTATTTTTCCAACCCTCTTTTACATTAGATAATACATTTACATACATGAAGGGGGAAAACCCATTCGTATAGACCCTCAAATAAATACCCAGTTCTGCGACTCAACATATGATCTAGTAGACCAAGTAGTTCAAACTACTTTTACAAGGACTCGATAAAAAACACTAGGACTCACTTAGCATGCCGATGACAAAATCCACACTAGCTTTGGGGTGAGGCTGGAGGGAAAAACTCTGCCGATCACTTTCGTGAATCAGTGAGACAAAAAACCTCCTAGGATGGAAGTTATCAACAACATACTAGGCTTACCTAGGTTGTTACATACATGGACGGTCTTACTTAGATCATTTACATCATAAAATGCAGAATGGGTTTACATCATTATAAAAACTGTCGATCGGCGATGAAATCTGAATGGTGCAACCACGTCGGACATGACGAATCCCATTTGAAAAAAATGGGGGTGTACTACTATGGGGTAGTTGACAAAGTGCGGTCAGCACGAACTCCCCAAGCAACGATCTAGCGGACAGTCTGCACTTTCCACCGGCCAACAAACTTTGTGGAGTATCTTCAGTGTTCATTCAACCTTGGATGTCAAGAAAGATGAGTTTGATCCTCAAACCCATTAGCTCTTGGATCTTCTCCGCCAGGGCACTCCATGCATTGTATTTTTATGTTCCTACATTGTAGCTTTTATATTCATGCATTGTATCTTTATAGGAGACCGTTTGGTTCTCTCGCATTGTATAGACATCATTGTACTCACCAGTCCCTTTGACATACTTTGTGGTCATTAGTTGGACATAAATATAATTATCTTATCTTATCTCCCCCATCTTAAAAAGGATACATAGAAAGTTGTAATCTTCACATTTAAATATTTATATACCAATAAGGAATGTAATTATCCTATAACTAAAATACATTTATCTAAACCTAAAAAATTTGAAACATTGATTAATTTTTTATTATTATGCAAACCCCCCTCTCAAACATTGTGGATTGAAATGGTCAATTTTTATAGTTGAAACATAAGAGTTGATCTTGAAAAACAAACCAGAAACATCATTTATAGGTTTATGGCTTAAAATTCTAAAGTTTCATGTTGATGTTTAGGGCAGCTAGAGGATTAATCTCCTCTCTCTAGCCCTCCTAAAAGTCATATCAACCCCTGTTAACCATTGCAAATGGAGCTTCAACTACACAAAAGTGAATATTTGGTCAACTAGCCTATCTTTGGACAAGTATGCTCATATGAAGGAATTCGACCTCTTATGAATTGTATAAGTACAAGTTATGCCATTTCATTTGTCACCAACTCATTCGACCATCCAATCACAAGAAGTCTTCACACGTGCAAGGGAAGGAGAACGATTTTCGGACTTGTTTTGGAGCATTTGTCTTTCTGTTTTTGGCCAATTCATCTTCTGAGGTTGCCCGATCTACAGGAGGAGGCCGAGGCACTGTTTGACCAAGTATTTGAACTCTGTTGACTGTGTTGACCAGCCTATCTTCTGCGCTGACCTTGACCAAGTCTTTTTGGGCTATCTGGAGGTTGTTTGACCAAGACCTTGAACTACGTTGACCAAGGTTGATCGAGCTATTACAGTGCCGAATTGCAGGCAGTGACTTTGACCAAGTTTGATTTTTTGAAGAGAATTTGTTTGGGTGGACTGTGGTTGACTTTGACAAGTCAAGGTCTTGATTATTATACTTGTTTTTTGCAGCTGAACATTAATTTTTGACAAGAAGAAAATTTTAAGGGTTTTCCCCATAGTGGGTATTTCCCTGGCATTGCCAAATCTGTGTCTTGTATTTTCTTCTACTGTTCACTATGTTAATTCTACCGAAGATTTTAATAATAAAAATTGTTGCAGAAACACATGTTAAATTAACATTTCATAACAATCAATCCAAGTTCTTTCTAAGAAAATCTAATGCCCTGATATTGAATATATTATTGACCTCATAATTCTAAAATTCTGATGTCCTGATATCGAAGATATCAATGAACTTGTACATAATTCTACAATTTTATAAGGAATCAGTCCAAGATCTTTATAACAAAAACTAATTCCCAATATCGAAGATGCTATGGAACTCATACTCAATTTCTCTTAGACTACTAAGATCAATTTTCAATCGGTTATGGATTTCATAATAAAATAACAATAGAAGAAAAGAGGGGGACTTTTAATGTCACACCATACAACCAACAACCCATACATCATATAACGTGTTTCACTGAAGGCACCAGTTTCTATTCAGAACTTCTGCTCAAACAATGGTCAAAATGCACGACCAAGAAGTCTACTTGACACTTAAAGCATCAACTCGACGTTAATGACAATGACGAGTATGTCCAAAGAAGAATCGATAGCTTGCATTTAGCAATTTGATAAAATGTCTGGCCCATGGTGTTACTTAGAAATGTCATAAGGCAACAAAACCTTGATGCAGCGCAACAAGCATGAAGGGAACTTTGAACATAATGGCACACAGTGCACGTAAAGAAACCATACCAAGAAATATTGAGTGTTGTTTCAAAGTAGTTTTATGTGAAATTTGAATCAACTGCAAAATTTACTTCAACTTTAAATACTGCAATCATCTCCAAGGACAACACCTGCCATAGTATCCAAATCGTGTGGAAAGAACACCCTGCAGAGCACAAAAGCAACGTTCAGAAAGTCTAGCACATTATAGTGTGTGAAGGTATTCTTTATACTTACGGTAGTAGCATAGCCTCAATCTTAATTAGAAAGTGGAACACATCTTTTATTGTTTGAAGGTAATCTTTATGCTTATTACAAGATCATAGGTGTTCCTATCAGTCTTGTCACACAATTAATTTATGTTACTGTACAAGAAAATTCACAAAGATTGCTGAATTCCATGGCCAAATGCTATGCATCAACAAAACGCATAAAAAAATGATTTGAGCTCGCTATGCATATTTTAATACAGAACAAGACGCAACTACACCTTCATTTTTGTTTAACCTCCTAAAAACTTTTCAACATTGTTTAATTAAAAACACACCATTAAATATGTCAAAATTGATGAGTCCTGAGTCCCTGACACAGTTAAGGTAATTGATTACAGTGGGAAGCTTCAGACAACGAAAACATGGGAACAAATTTGTATGACCAAAAGTGGCCAAAGTAATTTAAAAATATATCGCATAAAAACACAAGAGTGTAAAAGGCATCTTCAAGGTGTTTATAATAACCTAAGAAACCGGATTCGTCCTTCAGCCTCCTCGTGTCCCAAATCGGGCAAATCGGACATGATTCAGTGGAACACGTGTCCCCTGAATAGTGTTTGATCGTGTCCCAACGGGACACGTGTCTGCTTTTTTAAGTGTCGCGCGGCCCATAAAGGGCGTTTTTGGCTCATTTCAACTTCACTTATCACTTTCTCTCTTGCTGTGGGTTTGTTGTGGGTGTGTGGGATCGAATAGCAAAGGGTTTTAGAGCATCTTGGAGGCGATTCAAGCAACAGGTAAACGCAATTTGTCTCCATTTCTTTACTTTTTTATTACAGCAGTTTGCATGTGCATTTTTTTTACAAATTTGTGCATTTTTTCTTTATTTTTTACAGCATTCATGGCTCAATCAAGGGCAGCTGGGATGGGGCAAAGGAAGTGGAAGAATGTCCCCATTGGAGATGCCCACCTGTTCCAATTTCATCAAGGTCTGCAAGTGTTCCCTCTATTGGAAGTGGGGCTGCAACAGCAGCTTCAAATGTTTGTTGATTTATGGTAGCATCGGATGTGCTCTAGCCTTGTAACTTTGTATATAGGCTAAGACACATGTATTCCATAATACCCAGAAATGGTTTTGGAAAATTCCACTTAGAGTTGGTTTAATTAAATTAATTAATCTTTTTTTAATGTTTTCATAAGTCTAAACTTAGGGACACTGATGAATTAAAGTGTATTAATTAAACTAAGTGTGAATCTTCTAGATAAAGTCATGGATCACCTCCAAGTTAATCTTAGCCCTTGATTATGTTTTAATCTTGCCTGTTGAAGGGTCGACGGAAGAATATAAGGAGGGTGAGGGGCCTATGGAAAACACATTGAGCACATTGAGCATTTGGCATTTTCGAGTTTGTGTGAGGAGACACAACTTTTGGTCAGAATCGAATCACTAGGGCATGGTTTGCTAAGTGATTTTGATTCAGTGATCAGATCCAGAGAGGGGCAGATGCAGTAACTGGTCAAGAGGACCAGGAGTACATTTCAGAGAAATGCAGAAGTGATGCAGAGAGAAGCAGTGCAGTTTTCTGAAGAGGTGATGCAGTCCCTGTAGGAAATCACGCAGAAGTGACGTAGTGCCTTCCAGAGTCAGTCCAGAGATAGCTAGAGGCTGGGGTTTCTGAGCCAGGGGGGCCAAAATCCAGTCTCAGATCAGCTTGATCAATTGCAGAGAAAGGTGACGCAGTTCCTCAAGCTTGCCCACGCAGGCTTACGCAGTTCCAGCGTAGGAAATCACGCAGAGGCAAAGAAGGGCTTCACCAACGCTGTTTAGATCAGCCGGGAACTTGCAAAGTGAGGTATATCTCACAATTTCATCAGTTGTCTAGATTTCTCTGAAGGGTGAACCGGATATTGGCACCCTAGTTGTACTCAAGATTCTGCTGCTTAATAATATAAAAACCCTCAGATCTGCTGCACCGGTTTTCCCGAGTTGGGTTGTTCCGGGGACTTAGTCCAAAAATAACTGTGTCAAATGTAGATGTTTTCATTGTATTTGTTCAGTTTGTTTCAGCACTTAGATTCATTCCGCAGTATTATTTGTGTAGATTGCTTCAGTAATTACTTCGATATTTCAATGTAATGAAATAATTATGAAAAATAATAGGAGAAGTAATTCAGATTTGTTGCAGTAGGAATTCAGATTTAGGATTTTTCATAATGTTGAGAGAAGACAACTGCCTCAAGATAACAAATATCCCTTGTGGAAATATGTCATAAGAGAGCAAGGTGTTAAAATTGGCAACTAGGGCCAAATTCCACTTTGGTCTCATCAGTTGATGAAGATAATAAATCCATTATATTCCTTTTTTCGAGAGGACCAAAATCGATATAAAGTTTGTCCAATTTGGATAAGAGAAAATATGTATTCATTCAAAAGAAATGTTACAAGTCTTGATTTGGTTTAGGCAGGAAATATTGAAATTTTAATTTTAATTTTGCCTCCAAAATTCCATGTATAAAGTGTATATAAGGAAACTCTCCTCGCCTCATTTTGACACATCGATCATCAAGGATGTCTCTGCAATTTGATCAGTGAATTAAGTGCACTATGGTTTGGGTTTCTTCTGTGGCAGTGTGGGTGGAAGAATGGTCGGCTTGCTTCTGTGGCAGCATGGGTGGAAGTGTTGCCTGAGTTATGGTCCGAGTTAATGTACAGATCAGCGTTGTGGATAGGGCTTGTTTATGGTGGGTTTATCTTGCAGCTAGAAAACTGCAGTGAGGAGTCTCCATTACAGCCAAATCCGGTGCCCAGCTGTTGTATCAAATCATTGAGAATATCTCCTAGACAGCTTGAGCTTATTGAAAGGTATTCGGTTATCTTGAAGGATAGATCTGCTATGCACAGTTGGCCGCATTGAGTAAGACTACTTGTAAGCTAATGTTGCATGCGACAGTCCATCCTATAAGGTCATGGATAAGCTAATAGAGCCAGTGCAGGAAAGTCTATGAGAAACATTGTTGAAATATTTGCCCTAAATCAGATCCATCAGTTATGTTCAGGTGCCCTAACCAGAAGATTGATTAAGTTCAAGAGAAGTGTTGTTATAGGCAAGTTATTCTGTTCTCATCAATGTACTAAACTCTATTACAGACCTGAGACAGTTTGTGGAGGCAGTTTATTCCTGGACAAAACTGGAGCAGCATTTGAGGTATGTTTTATTATAGACCTGAAGCATCAGTGACCTGTTCTGAGGCCTAATCAGACAGTACACAAATCAGCTATTTGAAGACCATTCCATGGGAAAATCTGTGGTATTCCAACAATGATTTGTCACTATACTTAGCAACACTTTAAAGATTGTAGCAAATCGAAGATTGACAATCTATCCTAAATTGAAGCGATGGGCATTGGAGAATCCTTTTTCTATGAAGTGACATCTTAAGGACTAAATTATTACAACCACATCTATCCTTGTGATTGTATCAGTGACACATTTTTTTTCATGAAGATTCAGTTGCCAAACAAGCAAAGGGTTGCAGAGGACAGAAGTATTGTTGACTAAAATAGCGATCAAGCATTGTTTTAAGCAGCAGAAATCAGATTGACCAAGTGCTCAGTCTTATGTGACAATTAAGAACATTTGGTTTCTTACAGTGCCCATTTGAAATGACTCTTTGAGAGTATGAACTTCTCATGACGAGCCTTCTATGATTCGAAGAGAATGAAGTCATATAAGACTGAGCAAGAATCTGAGATAAAAGTTGGCAGCAATCTTGCAAACAGTGATGGCATGATGACAGTAATATGGAAATAAGGCAGCGACTGTATTCTTGACTTAAAAACAGTGACGTTGGGGCATGGCAAGGCAAGGCAGTGACATGTTAAGGTTTTGATTATGTTGACTAAGGAATAGTGTCCAGTATGACAATAGGGCTTTGTCAATATTATGTGCCATAATAACCTTCAGAGAGTGGATGTGAATCTCAAGATGAGAAACCAGCAAACAGATTAGAATACAGCCTTTAGATTTCATAAAGAAAACGGAATGATGCATATAGCAGAGAACTGTGCCTGAAGTACAAATGCAGATAACAAAAAAACAGTGCACCTCAGACTCTTTCCATCTAAGTGGGGGTATGTCTATATACGGATCTCTGAAAGGATACAAAGAAAAGAAGTGAATCAATTAAGAAATGTTTTTCTGTCATTATGATTCTGTCCAAGCCTTTATTTGCAGGCTCCACCAAGGAAAGCAGATGGCTGCAACAATCAAGCCTGAGCTACAGTTGATGACAGGCTTCTGAAAGTACAAAGGAAGTAGAATTATTTCAGAAAACTGGGAAAAGATATATATCAACTCCTCTTCATACAGAAATAGTTGAACGAATTGATATCTCCCTCTTGCCCATTGATTATTTAAAAAAAAACTGTCCATGTAATTAGGACTGATAACCAGTTGCAGATGTCTCATTGGGCAAGATCTCTTTTCAAATATTCAGAGGGAGCTATAATTCTGGGGGAGCTGATGTCTTCTTTAGCTTTAAGCAGAAGCTGTTGATCCAGACATTTTGCAGGTACTCTAAGGTATGCTATCAAAATTGCTGAAGCATAAGTATGATGAATAGTAAAGCTATAATTCATCTTAATTTATAAGACTGAAGTCTGGAAGCTTTGTTTAGGCTGTACATCGAAAGCAGCCAGCCATGTGAGGTAGTTCTTTAGTGAGCCCTGTTATATTGCAGAAGAGGATTCCGAAAATCCTGTACTTCTCACACCTCTTCATTTTGTATAGCTACGGTATGGCTCAGATCAACAGGAATGGAATGGTACTTGAAGAAAAGGCTAAACTCAACCTTGGAGAAAGAATTGAAGATCATGGCCTTGAGATATGTCTGTGATACTTGATTCTATGAACAGTTTAACTCTATCGTATATGCCTCAGAAATTAACATGGTATCAGAGCTGGTTGAAGACAAAGCCCAATTTATGTTGAAAGCAAGGGAACCTGGCCACAGCAAGAAGGAAGGAACAGCGTGGGCAAGAGACTGTTTTAGGACCATTTTCAGATGTCCTGTGCCATAGGAAGCCGAGGAGAAGAGCTGGAAGGATGAGACTGTTGAAGAGGTTTGCGGCCTTGTTTGACTGTAAAACAGAGGTATTAGGAGGCTGTTTTGAGGGCTGCGAGGGAGCAGCAGCAAACTGAGGTAGGCCGCAGACCTAGCCTCTCCTAAACAGGCCAGTGTGGGGTGTTTAGGACTGCCACTTGCCCAGAACAGCAGCCTTGCCTTAGCCACAGCCCTAATGGAAGAATTCTGGATTTTCTTGTGAACAGTTCTGGGCCTATTTCTATTTCTGTTGCAGGTCCGAGTTATCTTCTTCTCTGAAATGGCCGCAGAAGGATAGTGTCTCTAGCGAAGGAGGAAAGGGCTTGTTATTGTCATGACAGAGCTGTTTTGGTGGGCCAAGTCCCTTGGAAAAGAGGCCGAGCATCGTGGAGGAATGGCAGTAGGTGGGCCACAGTCCCTACCTCATCCTTAGAGACAGCGTGGACAATTTTTTTACCGGCAGCTAGCCCTTGTATTCATTTCTTCACCTCTCGGTATCCGTATGTCCTGCTAACCCATTGCTAAACTGGGGCTTCTGTTTGGGATTTGGCAATTACGCTGGCAGCATATTGCAACATTGACATCGACGAGCGAGAATCCTCAACGCAAATGTGTTCCATGTGGCAGTATGGTATCGCATGGCATCACGCTTTGTTTTGACACTCGCTCTGTTTCAGAATATTTGCAAGAGCGATGGCATGCCTTTGCTCCCTGCAATTTTTAGCGATTATTGCTCTCTGTAAATCCAGGCGGGGTCAGATCAACATGCCCAAAGTCGAAATTTGCCCAAACTTTTGGAGCATGGCAGAGATTGGGGAGCTAATTATAGTATGAAATATTGAAGCAATGGCATTAGTTGCAGTCTCGATGAAATCCAAATACTGATTCTCGGCAACCATAAGGCCCAGTTCCCAGAGTTGAATATCGATGAATGAGAGGCAACATTCATTCCTTGCAGTGGTATGAAGCGCCACATTCATTTTTTCACCTAGAGAACCTCAATCATGATGGCATCGAATCAATGGAGCCGATTTATCCACCTCATGGATATAATGTCGATAGACAGCCTCTATAAAACTCAAATCTGTTGCTCATGCACGGCAGCCTTAGCATCGCAGTTGGTCTGCTAAAAGGAGCCGAGGCAGCAACTTAAATATAATGGGTGAGGAAGTATCAAATTATTCAGAGGTATCGATGAATGAGAGGCACCATTCATTCCTTGCAGTGGTATGAAGCGCCACATTCATTTTTTCACCTGGAGCACCTCAATCATGATGGCATCGAATCAATGGAGCCGTTTTATCCACCTCATGGATATAATGTCGACAGACAGCCTCTATAAAACTCAAATCTGTTGCTCATGCACAGCAGCCTTAGCATCGCAGTTGGTCTGCTAAAAGGAGCCGAGGCAACAACTTAAATATAATGGGTGAGGAAGTATCAAATTATTCAGAAGTATCGGTTTTTTTTTTTTTTGTCTGTCACGTTGAATGTCATCCAAGATACGAAGCATCTCGGATTTGGTGATTGCAAACAACTTCGTCCATTTACGGAACACTACCTCGTCAAAGGGTACTCTGAATGATCAGATGAAAGGATTTTATCGAAGTGCATATGTGATCAATGGTGAGAAAAGGAAAATGGTAGTTACTCAGTTTGAGCCAGCAGATGCTCGAAGGTGTTTTCCTTGCTGGGATGAAAATTCTGAAAATTGAATACATGACAGAGAGCACCTCAAGGCTCAAACAAGCGATGTAGTCCTATCAGAGATAAAACTTGTTCAGATAGACAGCTAGAATGGTATCCAAACGGCTAATATTCCTCCAGTCATAAGCTGTTGCTGCTGCAGCTTCAGGTTCCAATATAAAAATGGCAGAAGCTGGTAATTTGGAGATTATGTCTACTGGAATTGTCAGTGCAAATGTGAAGTCCAATTATGCTGGAGAAATTGCCGGTATGAGAAGGCTCTATGTCAGCATTAGTCAGAATCCTTTTACATAATGAGGAATGCCAGTCAGAAACCAATCAGCAACACACAGTTGTTGCAGCCTGAAACTGAGTCATTTAATGAGATGTTGGTTACTAGGTTTCTACGCCTTCTACAACAATTTGTGAACGCAACTGCAGAAAGGAAGTAAGAATGTAATTTTGTATTCTATGCCACTGTCGACATAGACAGTCATACCTATGTTTACAATATTCATATAAGCAACTTCGGGAGAGACAGAAAGCTCATGTGCAATAGTTTATGGCAATTGAAGATGCTTTGAATAAAGCTGCAGAGGCAAGAAAGGCCAGTGAGAAACTGATAAAACGAATGCATGGTAGTGACGATGGCGATGCAGGTTACGCACCCACTGCAGGGGACAGTGTTCAGAGTGCAGGAGGCTTGAGACAATTTGAGTATTAGTTGCAACATATATTGTAGCTGTGACGATAGAGATGGTCATATGAATTATGCACAGTAGCTGTGATAAGTTGCAGACTATGTACAGGCAGTAAGAAAAACATTCACTGAGGGAATTGATGGGCTGAGTTTAAAGCAGCAATATTCTCTGTGAGATTTGCCTGGTACATCAAGGACGGAGGCCATAGGGATAGGCATATGGAAATATATATAACCATGAAGTTTGATATCTTCTGATGGTTGTGATAAATAATGCTATAGCATCACTGTAATCCATGATATATGACACCTGACAAGATGTATGACAGATATGGCTATGATTCTTGAATGGCATGTACAGTGGGTGAGTAAGATTTAGGCCCATGATTACAAATCCCCTTCCAAGTTGGTGTCTGGGATGCCCTCATTTAAAATAGATGTCTTCTCTCACAAGAGAAGTTGGCATTAAGAGGGAGAATACAATTGTATATGCCCCTGAGCTAATATCATTGCTGAAAGAAAGAAGACCCTCATGGCTCAAAGACATATGGCTTCAAGGGGGGAATTCTGAAAGAAATCCGAGAAGCCATATAAATACCAGAGGTATCTAACTGCCATGAGTACAATATGAGCCAGAATTATTTGGGAATGCTGTAAAGCATCAAGTCTGGAAGGATGTGATGCACGAAGAGTATGAGTCCACAATGAAGAATGATGTTTGGGATGTGGTTCCAAGACCGAAGGACAACGCAGTTGTCACCTCAAAATGGGTCTACAAGATCAAGCATGGATCTGATGCAAGTGCTGAAAAGTTCAAGGCAAGATTCGTTGCCCGTAGCCTCTCTCAAAAGGAACGCATAGACTATGATGACATATTTGCACCTGTAGCCTCATATAACACCATTTGATCTATCATAGTCCTTGCTGCTACGCAAGGATGGAGTCTTCATCAGATAGATGTGAAGACCGCATTTCTGCATGGTGCGATAAAGAAAGAGGTGTATGTAGAGCAACCTTTGGAGTTCGAAGTCCAGGATCAGGACACCCATGTCTGCAGGTTGAAGAAAACCCTCTATGGGCTGAAGCAAGCACCCAGAGCTTGGTACGAGAGGATAGATAGCTACCTGATGAAGCTGAGCTTCACTCATAATAATGATGATCGGAACCTTTACTTCAAGGTTGATAGAGAGAAGCCTCTCATTCTGGTGTTGTATGTGGATGACCTTTTCCTGACAGGTGCTGACCCTCTCATTCATCAGTGCAAGAGGGAGCTCGCTACTGAGTTCGAGATGAAGGATCTAGGACTAATGCAATACTTCTTAGGCCTGGAGATCTGGCAGAGACCTGGCAAGATTTTCCTTTCTCAAGGAAAATACATTGTGAAGCTTCTAGAAAGATTTGGTATGGTGAACTGCAAGTCCGTGTCGACAACGATGGAGCTCAACTTTAAGAAGCTGAGTGGCAGTGCTGCTGGGCCCGTGTTAGCTAATCCTACTGAGTATTGTCAACTCGTAAGGGCCCTATTGTTCTTAATGAACACCCGTCCGAACGTATGTTTTGCAGTGAACACTTTGAGTCAACACATGGTTGATCATAACATTCACTGGGTTGGTGCCAAGAAACTCTTGAGATGTCTCTGGGGCACGATAGACCATGGGCTGAGATACACTGCCGGGAGCATGACACTTCTTGGATATACTGATGCCGATTAGGCTGGCAGTGTGGTGGATCGCAAGAACACATCTGGATGTTGCTTCACACATAGATCTACTTCCGGCAGGAAACGGAAGTCGGTAGCCTTGAGGACCGCTGAGGCCGAATACATTGCAGCATGTATGGCCCGATGTGAAGTCACTTGGTTGCGAAATCTCTTTAGTGAGTTGTTCGAGCATGTGTTAGATGCCACCGTTATCCTTTGTGATAACCAGAGGGGTATTCGTTTGTCATAGAATCCTAGGTTCCACGATTGATCCAAGCATGTTGATGGCTGGTACCACTTTATCCAGGATATGGTACAGTGAGGCACCGTAAGGCTCGATCATATAGGAACTGATGAGTAGGTCGCAGATATTCTCACAATGCCCTTGGGGAAGGTCATGTTCCTAACCTCCCGTGAGAATATTGGAATTGTGGAACAACCCTATTCTAAGGGTCCTGTTGGACGATGAGCTCTGGGAGCTCTGGGGGGCCTTGGGGATAGTTCCTCGGAGCTATAAGCAACCACAGGGCTAGGCTTGCCGAACCTTGTTGGTGTGCTTTTGCCCCACCGTTATGATTGAGTTGGTTCGCCTCTCATGATCTGCGCCCCGTATACATCCTACCCATTTGGGTTCTGGACTCATGGGAAGTACCTCTCATTTGGCCAATGAGGTGGGAAATGAGAATAGAGACCATAGCAAAATTGATGGATGCATCGGAGATTGCCATACTCTCTATGTCTAGGATGGCACGTGTCCAACCACTTGAACTAGGATAAAGTTTAGCGAGGTTTCGGACCTCCAACTAACTTCGGGTCAGTGAAACTAATTTTGGGTTAGTATATGACTCTCTTGATTCCTAGTGAGGTTTCGTACCTCCAACTAACTTCGGGTCAGGTAAACCAACTTTGGGTTGGTATGAGACTCTTTATGAGTCCTCTAGAGGTTTCGGACCTCTGGGTTGAATCTGTCAGCTGGGAATGATGTCTTGGTGACTGACCCACTTCTGTTGTGAAATAAAGAGGTCAGTAAAGGAAGCTACGGTGGGATGACGCACGATGTTTGGGTTGCACTAGTGGACGGAGTTCTCCCTAGTTGAAAGGGAGTGTTAAAATTGGACAACTAGGTCCAAACTCTAGGTAGTGTTGCTCAGATGACGATCCCAATATTTTTATTGGATTCCTCTTTCGGAGAGGTGTAAGATTGATCTAAAGATCATCTCGATGAATGGTCTAAATTAACAGTTCACCTTCCCTTTGATGAGATATGCATAGGAAGAATGGTTCACCTTCTCCTGTGGCATATGAGCAAGATGAGTGGTTCACCTTCTCCTGCGGACACCCCAATGAGAGATGCATATAGGCATCTGAAGAAATGTTGGTGGGACGTGGTTCATCCTTTCCTCACATGTAGGATGCTCATTCACTATGATTAATTGTTGACATGTCAGTGGGATGTGGTTCACCCCTTCCCCACGTGTAGGATCCTTCCTACTATTGATGGTTTTTGCATGCGTGTAGGAGGTGGTTCGTCCTTTCCCTACATATGATTGTGATGTGTTTCCGTAGGATGTGATTTGTCCTTTCACTACATGTGGTTGTGATGTGTTTTTGTAGGATGTGGTTCGTCCATTCCGTACATGTGATTGTGATGTGTTTCTGTAGGATGTGGTTTGTCCATTCCCTACGTATGATTATGAGCAGGATGTTCATTCACTGCTGGTGTTTCTGCATCATCCTACCCATGTAGTTTGGGACACATGGGAAGTACCTCTCATCTAGTCAATGAGTTGGGAAATGAGGATAGAGACCATAGCACTACTGATGGACACATCGTGTACTATCATACTCTCTATGTCTAGGATGTTCAACAACTTGATCTGGGATCAAGTATGGTTGAGGTTTTTCCCTCTAGACTGACTTTGGGTCAGTGGAGACTCGAGAGTGGCAAGGTCTTGTGACTCACTCTGGATCAATTCTTGTTTATTATTCACATCAGTGTTCAGCAGAGCAGAGATGACATAGATGGTTCATGATGTTAGGATGGCTTGATGATCTAGGGCAGCAGAAGGATTGGCAGGTGGAATTCTCCCTAGTTGAGAGCGAGTGTTAAAAAAGGCAACTAGGGCCAAATTCCACTTTGGTATCCTCAGTTGATGAAGATAATAATTCCATTATATTACTCTTTTCAAGAGGACCAAAATCGATATAAAGTTTGTCCAATTTGGATAAGAGAAAATATGTATTCATTGAAAAGAAATGTTATAAGTCTTGAATTGGTTTAGGCGGGAAAAATTGAAATTTTAATTTTAAGTTTGCCTCCAAAATTCCATGTCTAAAGCGTATATAAGAAAACTCTTCTCACCTCATTTTGACACAACGATCAAGGATGTCTCTGCAATTTGGTCAGCCAATTGAGTGCACTATGGTTTGGGTTTCTACTGTGGCAGCATGGGTAGAAGCATGGTCTGGTTTCTTCTGTGGCAGCGTGGGTGGAAGTGTAGCCTGAGTTATGGTCTGAGTTCATGTACAGATAGGCTCTGTGGATAGGGCTTGTTTATGGTGGGTTTATCTTGCAGCTAGAAGACCACACTGACGAGTCTCCATTACAGCCAAATCTGGTGCCCAGATGTTGCATCAAATCATTGGGATTATCTCCTAGACAGCTGGAGATTATTGAAAGGTATTCGGTTATCTTGAAGGATAGATCTGCTATACACAGTTGGCCGCATTGAGTAAGACTACTTGTGAGCTACTGCTGCATGCCACAGTCCATCCTATAAGGTCATAGATCAGCTAATAGAGCCAGTGCAGGAAAGTCTAGGAGGGACGTTGTTGAAAGATTTTCCCTAAATCAGATCCATCAGTTATGTTCAGGTGCCCTAACCAGAAGATTGACCAAGTTCAAGAGCAGTGTTGTTATGGGCAAGTTATTATGTTCTCATGCAATGTTGTTATAGGCAATTGATGCTGTTCTCGTCAATGTACTCTCTCTGTTGAACACTTGATATTTGATAATAAGATGAATTGATCAAGGGTTTTCCCCATCTTGGGGTTTTTCCCTGGCTTGTGCCATATCTTTGTGTACCCTTGTCTTGGCTTGCCTTCTGCTCGTTCATTCAATGTTCTTTCGTTAGTTACTATCATGTGATGATTAATATGATTTCTTATGGTCTGATGGAATTAATTATGGGCTTATGAAGTAACTATCTCAAGCAAAGAACATGTTACCTAAAATTAACATGGTATCAGAGCTCAGGTGAGGACAAGCCCAAGCTGGAGTAAAAGAGAAAGCAATCACCAATGGAAGTTTGTTGACAAGTTCTCATGATTTCTGCAATGGCATATGAGAAATTTCTGAAATATAATCTATGATTCTAGTCCTAGTTAGGACTCAAGATCAACCAAAAGCAACTTGAAAGATAGATATTCCACCGGAAAAAGTCTAAGAAGAGATCCGTTTCTCCTGTTCTGCAGGATTCCTCGTCTCGTGTATAGCTGTAATGACTAATTTCTGAAGTCTCATGTTTCTAGGCAAGGAAACTGAAGTTGAAGATTTGGAACAAGTTTTTTTTAATTAATTTCCTTATGGGTTCTCGCTAGGCATTTATTGTCCTTTGCAGGTGATGAGAATATTTTTATGGATCCTCCAAACTATATCTGTTTGGTCACGTATACTCCTCTGTCGTCCTCAAATGATCCTTAACAACTTTTTATCAGAATCTAAAATTCTGAGCAGGAAAGAGTATTTATGGGCTACAATTAGCATTATTGGGGGCACACACTCATTGTTTTCTGTGCTATGGCTGGACCCTTTTGTTGGGGCACATTTCTGCGCATAAATGTTCGAGTTACAGGCAACATGACTCCATTTGTGGATGAATCCATGTGGCTCTATAATCGAACTACCTTCTACCTAAGGTTTGGACCTGCTTAGGATTTCTTCAATACCTGCGGCTTGGGATTCTGACATCAAAATCCATCAAATAAGCTCCATTGGACAGTTCGAAAATTTTTGTTACAGGTCTGAAGTATTTTGACAATTGAAGTTGTTCTACTCCTTCCAAAGCGCATTAGAATTCTTGAACATCTGAAGTTGTGTGTAAGGGTATTGTTCCAGCATGATTCAACTCCAATTAACTTCCTTGTGTAATGCTCACAAGATGTATCTCCTTGCAAAGAAATTTGAAATTAAGAATTCCTGACACTAAACTCTATTACAGACCTGAGACAGTTTGTGGAGGCACCCCTACGATTGCGGACACGTGTGTAGGGTGAATGGTTCACCTTCCCCTACGGGTGATGAGATATGCATAGGATAAATGTTTCACCTTCTCCTATGGCATAAGAGCAAGATGAGTGGTTCACATTCTTTTGCAAACACCCCAGTGAGATCTGCACATAGGCATTTGATGACATGTTGGTGGGACATGGTTCATCCTTTCCTCACATGTAGGATGCTCATTCCCTACAATTAATGGTTGACATGCCAGTGGGATGTGGTTCACCCTTTCTCCACGTGTAGGATCCTTCCTACTATTGATGGTTTTTGCATGCGTGTAGGAGTTGGTTCGTCCATTCCCTACTATCTGTGTTCTTGCATGCGTGTAGGAGATGGTTCGTCCTTTCCCTACATATGATTGTGATGTGTTTCTGTAGGATGTGATTTGTCCTTTCCCTACATGTGATTGTGATGTGTTTCTGTAGGATGCAGTTTGTACTTTCCCTACATATAATTATGAGCAAGATGTTCATTCCCCGCTAGTGTTTCTGCATCATCCTACCCATGTAGACCAGGACACATGGGAATTACTTCTCATCTAGCCAATGAGTTGGGAAATGAGAATAGAGAAGATAGCACTATCGATGGACGCATCGTGTACTGTCATACTCTCTATGTCTAGGATGCATGGTGTTCAAAAACTTGATCTGGGACAAGTATGGTTGAGGTTTTTACCTCTATACTGACTTTCGGTCAGTGTTGAGTGGAAAGGTCTTGTGAGTCACTCTCAATCAATTCTTCTTTATTATTCACATCAGTGTTCAGCAAAGCAGAGATGATAGAGATGGTTCATGATGACAGGATGACTTGATGATCTAGGGTAGCAGATGGATTGGCAGGTGGAATTCTCCCTAGTTGAGACGGAGTGTTAATATTGGTAACTAGGGCCAAATTCCACTTTGGTCTCCTCAATTGATGACTATGTTGCACGGGTTCCCGAACCAAGGGGTGGGGTTCTCGAACCCGTCCCAGGTTCTTGAACCCAAGTCCCAGATTCAGGTACGGGTGCTTCTGAGAAGAATCGGGTTCTTCTCTAAAGAACTGGGTTCTCCAAAAAAAAAATTGGGTTCTTCTACCTTAATGGGTACGGAGAACCCCACGGATGGGTACTTAGAACCCGAAAATCAGGTTCTTTGGGTTCTCAATGACCGATTTTGACTAAATTTTTTTATAAATTTTTTTTATTGAAACTTAAAAGTTAAAATTAAATTTTAATAAATATTAAGTTTTAACAAAATTACAAATTAAAACTTTGAATTTAAAAAATAATTTTTTTTATTATTGAAATCAAAATGTAAATCGTAAATGCTAAGTCTAAACCTAAACTAAGTTCTCACCTCACTTCATTTCATTGAGTTCACTCGTTCGACGCAGGTATGAGAGGTCATTCATTGAGTTCATTCGTTTGACCCAAGGAAGAGTTCATTAAGGTATTCGTTCGACCGATATTCGACCAGGGACGAGAGGCCGAGGTATCCACTCAACGGAGAGGCGGAGGGATTCAAGCAGAGACAAGAGGCAGAGGTATTACGGCGACAGAGGCATTCATTCACACAGGGACAAAGGCATTCATTCACGCAATACAAGTAGAGGGAGGCGACAGAGGACGGGAGGGTTGTATAGCAGAGGACGGGAGGGAGCAAACGAAGGCAGCAAAGGGAGGTATTCACACCTTCTGTGAACTGTTATAACTTATATTCAACAGAAAAACATCTTCGCTTAAGAAATGACATCAACATATAAACTACACACTTAGATGGTATATGTTTATAGTTTAAAAAATGCGAAAATTTGACGTTTATTGTCGTGAATGAGGAAGTGTGAGATATCTCCAAAATGGGCATGGAGAGTCTGAATTGGATATTTAAATTAAAGTAGAATTCCACTCCATTTGAAGCCTACTTAATATTACCTTGAGAAAACTTAAAAGAAATATCATAAACCATAAAATCCTATGAACAAAGAACCAACTAAGGCTTGCTTCAATTCTTTTAGCAAATTCAGAAATTTACCCTTTTACAAGATCCATAAAACTTGACCCAAGCCCAACTATGAGGATCATAAACAACATCAAACTTTTTTATAAATACTGATTAGTAGTTGTATTACCGTTACAAAGAGGAATTAAAACTTTTTTAGTTTTCTTGTTTAAAGTTGAAAAATATACAAATTCATATATATTATAAATTATAAATTTATAAAATATAATATTATTATATTTATATATTATACATATAAATTATAAATTATTATATACCCCCGACGAACCCATGCACCCTGTTTCAAAAAATGGCATACCCATCCCCGTACCCGTACCCGTCCCCGTCCCCGTCCCGAAACTCACATTTCCTAGCAACATAGGTTGATGAAGATAATAAATCCATTATATTCCTCTTTTCGAGAGGACCAAAATCGCAATAAATTTTGTCCAATTTGGATAAGAGAAAAAATGTATTCATTCAAAAGAAATGTTATATAAGTCTTGATTTGGTTTAGGCGGGAAATTTTGAAATTTCAATTTTAATTTTGCCTCCAAAATTCCATGTCTAAAGTTATATAAGGAAACTCTCCTCACCTCATTTTGACACATCGATCATCAACGATGTCTCTGCAATTTGGTCAGCGAATTGAGTGCACTATGGTTTGGGTTTCTTCCGTGGCAGCGTGGGTGGAAGCATGGTCTGGTTTCCTCTGTGGCAGCGTGGGTGGAAGTGTAGCCTAAGTGATGGTATGAGTTCATGTACAAATCGACGTTGCGGCATATGAGAAATTTCTAAAGTATAATCTATGATTCTAGTCCTGGTTAGGACTCAAGATCAACCAAAAGCAACTTGAAAGATAAATATTCCGGCGGAAAAAGTCTAAGAAGAGATTCATTTATCATGTTCTGCGATTAGGATTCCTCGTCTCGTGTATAGCTGGAATGAACTAATTTCTCAAGTCTCATGTTTCTAGACAAGAAAACTGAAGTTGAAGATTTGGAACAAGTTTTTTTTAATTTATTTCCTAATGGGTTCTCACTGGGCATTTATTTTCCTTTGCAGGTGACAAGAATATTTTTATGGATGTTCCAAATTATGTCTGTCTGGTCATGTATACTCCTCTGTGGTCCTCAAATGATCCTTAACATTTTTTTATCAGAATCTAAAATTCTGAGCAAGGAGTATTTCTGGGCTATGATTAGCATTACTGGGCACACACTCATTGTTTTTCATGCTATGGCTCGACCCTTTTGTTGGGACACATTTCTGCGCATAAATTGAGCATGTTCGAGTTACAGGAAACATGACTCCATTTGTGGATGAATCCATGTGGCTCTATAATCGAACTACCTTCTACCTAAGGTTTGGACCTGCTTAGGATTTCTTCAATACCTCACGCTTGGGGTTCTAACATCAAAATCCTTCAAATAATCTCCATTGGAAAGTTCGAAAAATTTGTTACAGGTCTGAAGTATTTTGATGATTGAAGTTGTTTTACTACTTCCAAAGCGCATTAGAATTCTTGAACATCTGAAGTTGTGTGTAAGGGTATTGTTCCAGCATGGTTCAACCCCAATTACTTCCTTGTGTAATGCTCACAAGATGTATCTCCTTGCAAAGAAATTTGAAATAAAGAATTTCCGACACTAAACTCTATTACAAACCTGAGACATTTTATGGAGGCAGTTTATTCCTGGACAAAACTGGAGCAGCATTTGAGGTATGTTTTAATATAGACCTGAAGCATCAGTGACCTATGCTGAGGCCTAATCAGACAGTACACAAATCAACTATTTGAAGAACATTCCATAGGAAAATCTATGGTATTCCAACAATGATTTGTCACTATACGTAGCAACACTTTAAAGATTGTAGTAGATCGAAGATTGACAATCTATCCTAAATTGAAGGAATGGGCATTGGAGAATCCTTTTTCTATGAAGTGACATCTTAAGGACTAAATTATTACAACCACATAAGAGGATATGTGATGAGATGATGAGCAAATGATCTCCAAGACTCTCCAATTTATATCCATCAATGACGGTGTGTGACACATCTATTAGGCTTGTGAGCCTACATTACAAATCTAGCTGATCTTGCACATATGTGGAAAATAAAAACAAAATATATGTTTTGCTCATCTAAACAAGATGATCCTTAGATCAATCTTGCAACTCTTCGAAAGAGGAATCTAACAAAAATATGATCATCATCATATGAGCAGTGCAACCTATAGTTTGGACCTAGTTGCCCAAAATTAACAAATTTCTTATTTGATGTTGAGGTCATGGATAGATTCTTCACTTGTGTTCAGAAGATGGTGCCATCCCTAGCAGAACGTGTAGAAATCTCCAAAGAAATGGGGATATACAGGATGGCAGGTGGCACATTTAGCTTTGGCATCGCTATCCATGATAAAAACACTGAAATGCCAAGTAAGATTTAGTTTGTTTCAAAATTCATTCTCTTTGAGTTCATAACTTCATACTTTACTTCAACTTTCAATTTTCATTATTTTTCTTATGTAGATGCATGGAGGAGAAACTACGGTAGCACAGTGCCCAATCTCCAAAAGCTTGCCATTCCAGTTCTCAGCCAAACATGTAGCTTATCAGGATGTGAGCATAACTAGAGTGTATTTGAAAAAATACACACCAAGAAGCACAACAGGTTAAATATTCCAATTAATTTTTTGAATTCATTAGATAATATTTTTTTATAATTATTAATTTATTATTTATAATTTATTAATTTATGACCCTTGTACAAGTTGGAGTCCCAGCGACATAATAACATGGTCTACGTCTACTACAATCTTAAATTGTGGGTGAGGCAACTTGAAAGGACACCTGATGTGGAGGCCATCTCATTGGATGTGATTGACACCACTGCTCCATGAAGGGTTGAGGCCAAGAGGCCTAGGCCTATCATGGAGTTGACCCCTGATTGGTTAGAGCAGGAGGTAGTAGAGGGGGACAAGGAGGAGGAGGAGGAGTGACACCACCCACCCCTGTCATCGGTAAAAGATGTGGTCTACCTCCTATAGCTCATGGTGCTTCAGCTTCTAGAGCACAACAGAGTCCACTGCTAGTCCCACTAGCTTCTTCATCTAGAGGGAAAGTTGTTACATTTTCTCACAAGAGGGGCAGAGGAAATCAATAGTATTAGTTATTTGGTTCATTCCATTGTATATGACATTATGACTCATGATATGAGATACATTATTAGAATTTTTGTTGATATTTTGAGGCTGAGTTGCGACTCAGGAGTTAGTATTCAAGACATGATTCACTGTTATGTGTGATGTGGCACTAGACATGATATTACACATCTTATATATTAGGTACCTTTTCATATTTATGTGTCAATGCAGTTATTTCACCTGTGGATGCTTTAGATATTAAAAAAAATGAATATTTTTGTACGTGCTGGTTTTTTCCCGACTTTTACCGATTTTTTCCCAATTCTTTCCAACTTTTTTCCCTCGCCGATTTAATCTCAATCGCGATGTTTGCAACACTGTTTTTTTCCAAGCCTACAACAACATATTTCAGTCCAATGAAGAAGATAACACAAATATCTATTGAGGGTTAGGGTTTGATCAATTTTGGTTGGTTCGTTTTATTTGCAAATTCATCCTTTGTTACTCTGTCCTGTTCTCTCAATATAACCGTGCAACAAGTGAAGGTTCATTGCAATATTCTTTCCTAAACCATCTTAGAACAAACATATTAAGTGACTAATCCCTGCAACCCTCATTAGGGCTCGTATTGTAGAAGACCAAGAGCATATATTGTTTGGACTTTTGGGGTTTGGCATTCATCTTATAATTTTTGCAAGTCTTGACTTTGTTTACTAGACCAATGGTATCTTAATTCTCACTAACTTTGTGAATTGAAAGTTCTCGAAACTGTTGTTTGGAGTTCGTTGAGGATGCAGGCAATATTGTTTAAAGGATGTCAACCTTGATTGACCGAATTCAAGCTATTACAAGAGATGATCGAGTAACAGAAGTTGATAACCTTCTGGCTAACCATCAGATGACTTTAACATCTTGCAGCAATTTATTTCAACGGGATAAACGTACATTTGTTTTGCTTTGATTATCTCATAGATATCTACAACATTATAACACAAGAAGTTGCGTTAGGACATTGAATTGTTTCATCGTCAAGGACAGCTAGTGAAAGTTTGGTTAAGATAACTATAAATCTATTTAGGGTTCATTTCGAATTGTTTTAGACATGATTTAGGCTTGTCTAGGGCTATTACCAAGAACTATGGTAAGTCACTATCTTGAGAACTGTCTCATATTTGTTTAGGCATGTTAGGTTTGTATTAGAATTAACTTACACAGGTTATTGAGTTGAAAAGACCGCAAAGGTTTAGAGTCATTTAAGTCAATTTGAAGAACAAGGTCTGACATAAGTCTTGAGCAGCAAGGTACAGGTAAGCATTTTTTGTGTTTCTATTATTATTATATCAAGATTGTTGAGTGTCTCCGGTTGCAGGAAGAAGAACTCAAGTATGCTTTATGATTGCTTTGTGAAACGAACAAAGTTCCTTCTTAAGTTAAATACTCCAGAAGACTTGGAATATCAGAATATCCATTGAGGATACAAATATTATATTAAATAATATGAATAATGAATGATGTTTTTTTTTATTATTTTTTTTTTTTTCATCTAGGATAATCGGTAACTGGTGAGAGTTATCCTGAACAAGGCCCAAGATCAAATCCTACTGGCTGCCACTATAAACCTAGGCTAGGTGCAACAACCTGCAAGTCACACAATAGCAATTAACTTATGCCTCAACAGGAGCCGAGACATCCACTATGGGGTCGAGGTCGCTTATACTTAGGCGGGTGCCTCTTCATGAAAGGCCATGTCTCATTTTAGACATGCCTTTCAGCCTATTTACTAATTAACTAATTAATCATTATTTATATTATTTTATTCATTACATTGCCTTCCTCCTCAAAAAGCTTTATTTTCAAAGGTTGTTGATTAAAGGCTATGTTGCTAGGAAACGTGGGTGCGGGTGCGGGGACGGGGACGGGGACGGCATTTTTTGAAACAGGGTGCGTGGGTTCGTCTGGGTATTTTTATATTAATATATATTATAAATTATAAATTATAATTTATATATCATATATAATACTATATTTTATAAATTAAATTTATAAATTATAAATTTAATGAAAATTAAGACTAAACAAACTCTAAGAAAACGGCTACCATCAGAATTCTTATCAGAATTGCATCAGTCAAACATCTGGGGTGTTTTTCCCACTCGGTGTTCTTAAGCTTGTCATGCCTGCCATGCAGACACAGATTTGGTAACGTTAGAAAACAATCATTCATTAACTGAAAAATGATGCAACAGAAAAATTGCTGCAATATCCACACAAGTTTCCTGCGGCAGTGAAAAACAACTGTTTCAAAATCTACACATAAATTTGATGAAGATCCTACCCATAAATTTAATGAGGAATGTGATTTTTGAAATCTACACATACACTTGATGAAGTAGGCCTATTAGTATTGTAATTCGGATACTCAGATGATTGATTTTTGCTAACTATGAAAACTCAGGCAGACAGGCTGTTTTGCATGCTGTCTACTGATCAAACTTCCTTTTATTGAAAGTCCCACAAAGGCAAGTAAAATTTTGGATAGGTATATTGTCAGTACATTAAAACAACTCCAAAATCTCAAAGCATGCATTCATGCTCTTGTCCACTACAAATTGCTAGTTGTGGAGTAAGCAGATAACTTTTTTTTGGTAATGAATAATTAAAACCCCTTCTAAAAGCAACTATTTACAAAAGCATCTTATAAAGTGCCAGCATACTGGATTTCAAATAACTTGACAGGATTCAAGCCTCCTAGCATACACGTTGCTTCTTCCATTGTGTAACTGTATCGAGAAGGGTCAAAACACCATATCAATTTCTTGTTCTTTATACAAAAGAGCAAAGGAAATGCATAGCAAATATGGAAGCATTCAAAATTAATTTGCATGGTTATGGATACACCCCAGATGTTTGACTGAAAAACGATGGGTTCTTCGCCTGAGCAGAAAGGGCAATTTTTGAAGAACCGGTTCTTGAGAAGAACCGGTTCGTTTGAGTTCTTGAAATTATAGGTGCGGAGAATCCGTGCTTAGGTGCGGGGAACCCGGTGCGGGTGCGGAGCCCGACCCTCGAATGCGGGAACGTGCAAACGTAGACAAAAAGGCTTGATTCTTGTCTCGAAATCTTCATTGATACTAGACGATATGATCCTTGGAGTGATATATAAAATTGTCGCACGGATGAGGGATCAGACCATCCTAAATTAATACTATATCGACTTTTTTTATTACTGGAACCTTGTGATGCACTGTTATCACTAGACTGAGTTGTGCGCACTTCAATATTCTTTGGAACATCCGTTTGTTGTTTATGTTCTGAATACGTAGCATGATCGAGTTGTCTACTCTCGTGATTCGGATGTCGATAGGGAATTCTATTGATTTGATTTTCCCTTATCTTGTTTATGTCATCTCCTTGATTTATTAGAAGTCCCTGATTTCCTTTAGCTATGGACGTTGAATAGCTAACTTCTGGATCTTCACTTGAATCTTTTGTTGTTGGAGCTACAACTTCTGAGTACATCTTTACTTCAAATAGTTTATTTTCTTTTTGAGTTATGATATTTACTGGATCGATGTGCGTTTTTTCTTCAACTTGAATTTCTACATTTGAAGGTTTTGACGATTCCTTTTTGACAAGCTGTTGCACCTTGTTTTCTAATGACTTCTTGTCCTTCTTCAGCTTCTTAATTTGCGTTAGTAATTTTTTGTTGCGGTCCTTGAGGCGAGCAACTTCTTCATTCTTCTTAGTGGTGATTTTGTCAATTTCCTTTTGCATATTTTGTATCACCTTTTTACCAACTTGAAAAATTACTTTTAAATTTCTTATATGTCTTCAAAGCATCACTTGAATTTGGCTTCAAGTTAACGATCTGTAGCGTTATATTCTTCTTTTTGTAGGAGAATGTCAAAAACTTCTTTTTCGTATTTAGGATAAATGAACCTAGGGTTTCCATCCATGGTGAACCCAACACAATGTCATTATCGTTAAAAGGTAAGGATTGAACAGGGAATTTCGATATGAATGTATAATCCCCAATGTTTAATTGTAAATTGGTTGTCATAGATTTTGTGCCAAAACAATCTAATTTTTCGATTATATTCGACTCTAGGATCACTAATTGGTTTGCGATTTTAGGCGTTATATAATTTGTATCTTCAGCGGGAGAGATAGGAATTGTACTATATTTTCCAGCGAGAGTTCCTTTAATTTTAAATAGCACTTTAGCATAGCCAGATAAGGTTTCTAAAAATCTTTCGTTCTTTATTTCCGAGTTAGACTCGATTTTTGCTTATTCATAATTTTTCATCAGCGACACTAATATATTCTTCCTATGGAAGAATCACTTCTTTTAAATATATAACTTGCTTTTTTGTTTTCTAAATATATCAATATATATTATAAAAATCAACTTTTACCCTTCCTTTTATTCTTATTTAATTATAATTTTATAATTATTAATTATATAGCGATTATTACATAAATTATTATATAAATTATATATTATTGATTTATTATATAACTTAATATATAGTAATGTATGGAAGGGATACGACGAGAAAACAACGTTTGACCTGCTCCAAATATGAAGAGTTTTGTTGGGCAAGTTAGGCTGCACGAATTAGCGGTGATGGGGGCAGAGCAGGTATGGTGGACAATGGTTTAACACAAACTGTGTTTTCAAGGTCAACGAATGGATGTCGAGGACCGTGACAAATGTCTATGGTACGGTGGCAGGAACGAGTGCCAACAGGACGCAGTTGGATTAAACGAAATGTCGATTGTAGGGATAACGAGAAGTGAGCGTCGGGACAATTGAAAGGTGAAAAGGAATGAGGGGGTATGATCAACATGGTTGTTCTATTGTGGTCAGGGCAGAGGAGTCAGTGGAATCGATAGCAGAAGGTGGGGTTTACTGAGACCTCACGACATATGATGCATGGAATATGCGTATGCAGTGTATATGTTATCAATTGCATGGTTGGAGTGTACGTCAACAAGTCGGATGCGGACAGCGATCGGTAGAGCAGGGAACAGCAGCTAGCTGCATGATCAGGTGGCACTTTCTACAATGGTGACAGCTCAACTCGGCCACTGTGGGTGGATCCCCTTGCAGCGACAACGAAGTTATCAGCAGGTCGGGACTTTTTTTATTTTTAATTTTTTTTTTATATGTTGAATTTTGAATTTATTTTTTTTATATGTAATTTTTTTTTTAATTCTATATTTTTTCCCTTTTTAATCTATATAAAAAAATTTTAAATATACTTTTTTTCTTTTCTCTTCCTTTTTTTTTCTATATATATTTTATTTAAATTCTCTCTTTCTTTTTTACTTTTAATTTTAATGGCCAAAAGCCTCGCAAAACTACGAAGAGGAGAAACTCCCAAATTCTGAGCGAAACACTTCAATTAGACAACAACAAGGCTGACGGAATGTTGATGGCCAAGGGCCTAGATCGTAGAACATGGCTCTGTGCAGCGGTAGAAAGGCCAGAGAGTCGAACTGCTCTGATACTAAATGAAGCGAACAAAGTTCCTTCTCAAGTTAAATACTCTAGAAGACTTGGAATATCATAATATCCATTAACGATACAAATATTATATTAAATAGTATGAATGAGAATGATTTGATGATGAATGTTACAAATGAGGCCTGCTTATATACCTAGGCAGGTGCCTCTTCACGAAAGGTCATGTCCATCAGACATGCCTCTTCAACCTAATTACTAATTAACTAATTAATCATTATTTATATGATTTTATTCATTACACTTTTACGACACTATTACGATTTATTTGAAATTTGATTCTGGGAGGACAGGTGGTTCCCTAAGGCTTTGATCTTTGGCCTAGGGAAAAGTGTCTAAAAGAATTTAATTTTTCTCCTAAAGTGACTTTATAAAGTTATAAAGTCAAATCTAATTAAAAGTGACTTTAAGTGATAAAGTTACTAAAGTCTAATTTTAAAGTGGCTTTAATAAAGTCAATGTAAAATTAGAAAGGAAAAGTGACTTTGGAAATAAATGACTAAGTGGGTCTTTATTAAAGTGGGGTGAATTAAAAAATAGAAAGTGAGATTTAAATGAGCGTTTAATCTCAGCCCTAGATCTCAATCTATTTCAGCCATTGGATTTAGGGATTCCCCAAAAGTCACTTAGGGTTAGGTTAAAGGAGGAAAAGGAGGAAAAGATCATTCATTCTTTCATGAGCAGATTGAGAGAAGGAGAGCAAAAGGAGATTTTTGAGCGGTGAGGAGGAGGAGGACCAGGGGCAGCACTGCTTAGAGGCAGCACTTCAACAAGTCCATTCAGCAAGGAGAGGCACAAATTTCGAGGCAGATTTGGGCATGAGTTTCAAGGAAGACTGTACAACAGATTTGGCATGTATTCCAAGGAGGCCATACAAAAAGGTTTGGCACAGATTTCGAGGAGCAGGTTGCTGATTTTCTGGCACTTTTTTCAAGGCAGTCCGTATAGTAAGTTGTTGTACTTGTGCACGCAAATCGAGGCAAAAAACCGTACAACAACTTTGTTGTTTTCTCTGCATGGAAATCGAGAAATCCGTAGAGAAGCATTTATTGTTGTTTGATTTCGAGGCAGTCAAATGCACAGGCATTTAATCTTTGTAAATTTTGGGCAAGATTCGAGGAGGGCTGTCTGACATTTATTGTTGTTCTGTTTTTGTTGTGTACACGTTTTTCAAGGCAGTGGTTACGCACAGAAAACGAGATAAGTTGTATTTATTTACATTTATTTCAAATTTTTCTCAGAGGTTTTCCTCACCGTAATCTACGAATGCTTTTGCCTTACGATGTTTCAATATCCTAAATGAAATGCAACACCTAAAACCTAAGTGAGATGCACTTATTATTTTAAGTTATATGTATACCTAGGTGAATCCTCTTCCTTTCAACCGTTTTGAAACCAAATTTCTTAGAGTAGGTCAGAGAGAGAAATCAAAGGAAATCAAGCTATGGCTTGATTAACCCATCCCTCCCCTTGAGATCTAACCACCCATTACCTTTAGCGCCGTACACCGTGGCTTTGATGACTCATGAATGTCATTGTATTAACCACTAAAGAGGTTCTAGACTTCGCAAGTTGGGTGAGAAGGTGGCCCTATTTCTCCTGCCAACTGCCGTGCTAAAGCAAGATAATTAGTGCAAAATCAGGGACTAAAATGCAAGCACAATATGAATGATTACTCTTTAAGGTGAGATCGTTAACGTTCTTAACTACTTAGAGACAAATTATGATTTTCAAAACTTGAAATAGTGAAGTACTCTAAACAATAAATAAATGACAATCTTCACCATAAGAGAAATGTCGTAAATAAATACATGTAAAATGTTGTCAATATTACCAATAAATACAATTGCTTTAAAAGATGTATTAAGATCAATGTTCTAACAATTAGATATAATTCTTATGCACAATTAGCAAATCTTCAAGACTATAACAATGAAACTTCAATATACCAATTAGATACAAAAGAACGATTGAATCACTTATAAGCACAATTATATCTCTTATTGATTGATTAAACAAGATTAAGTGCTTCTCTTAAGAGTGACTATGATCACAAGAGCTATTTATCTCACAAAATCAATCAAGAGAAATGTATTTACTTGTCAAATAACCAATGATAGCAATGAGAGATTAGAGCATTGACCCACAATTAGGCCAATCACATTAAACACTTATCAATCTAATTAGAGCAATTGCGTTTATTAATGCAAGAGAGAAAATGGATGCCAATGACGTAGAAATGCAATGGAATGTGAGATGGGGTAAAGACATAAATGAATGATCAAGAAGAAATAAGATAGAAGCCCAATTCCACTATAAAGTTCATACAATATGCACAAGATGCAGTATGACCAAAAGCAAAGTGAGACTGTGATGACTTCAAACACTTTCGCCACCATCAGAAATTTTATATAAGACATTTATGTGCAAAAGGTATATCGTACCTCCAATTATTATGACAAATAATAAATGATAAGATATGCCAATAGGTGCAAGCCTAATGAGTGCAAATGACAAATCAATGACAAAATATGACTACCAATTGATTTTTATGCCACTATTATGTTATTTTATCACCGTTGTAGGTGAAATTATATGGTTGTAGCAAACATATCGTATCCTAAACTTACCCAACAAGCCCACCAAAATTTCACTTATGTGAATCCAATTTGACTTTAAAGTTTAGATTAATTCTCAATGTCTTAGGTGAATTATTATAGAATCTAAGCTTAATTTAGATTAACTTAAGCCGTGAATACGTTGTTGTCATAAAAGGCTTCGCATTCAAGATGAGAGGACAGATAAGCATGAAGGGTTAGAGAGCAAACCAAGAGGACTAGTGGCCTTCAGATAGCTAGTGAGGCTCCCAATGAACTTGACTACCTACAACCACCAAGTTAGCTCTAGAATTGTTGCAAAACAACGATACTAGCCCACTAAAAACTATGCAAAAATCGTAGATGATTGAACACAAGGCTAGGCAAGGCTTCAAGGCTAGGAAAACCCCAACACTAAGGCCGGAAGAGGCAAAAGACAAAGCTAGAGGCCAAAGAAGGGCAACGATGGGGAAAAAGAGGCCAAGGAAGGGTTGAATGAGAGCGAATAAGCCCACAAGGGCCGACGTCAAGCCCGCAGGCCGACATAGGGCGCTAGCCCTAAAAGGACCGCAAGAAATTGAGGGATAAGCCCTTTAGGAGGTGCGCTAGTGCCCTCGAAGGGGGCCGGGCGTCAAAAAATATCCCCAAGCCTACGCAAGGCAAAAAAGGAAGGTTGAGGCCCGAAGGCCCTGCCGCTAGGAAAATGAGGGGGGGCTTCTGAGGCCTTAAAAGGCCACCGCAAGCCCTAGATGGGTTGCGATCGCTGATTTGTGGTGCGCATCGCATGTGCTCTAAGTCTCAAATTTTGTGAGGCTTAGACACATGCATTACAAATAACCCGTAAATTAATTTGGGGAAATTCCACCTCCAAAACCAGCTTATATTTGATAAATTAATTATTTTTAAAGAAGACCTAAGTCTAACTTAGGAAATTAAATTAATTAATGGGTATTAATTTAAACTCGTGGGTAAAACTTCTAGAAAAAGAAAAACAAGTCTAAATGAATTTAGTCGTTGATTGAGATCTAATCTCGGGCCGTTGGTGTCTCAACGAGAAGACTATAAAGGAAGGCTTGATGGTCATTTGTAAAATACACCGAAAGGATCAAGTGATCAAATTTTCTTCAAGTGAGTAGTTGATCCAATTTGGGTTCAAGTTTTATGTCGAAATTACAAAATGACTAAGATGGTCATTTACGTAATGGGTCATCGATTTTTGTAATAAATGTGTCGTGTCGTAAATTGTATCGACCAAGATGGTCTTATGAGCAATGGCTCATCAACTCAAGTCATCAAACAGATCTTGTCAAAATCGTGCTTAACAAGATAGTCACATGCGCATTCTTGCTATGTGCAGAATTCAAGTTCAACATGTTCGTCGTCAACTCGACATCAACGTCAATGACTTCAACATTCACCAATGATTTTATCTTCATGAATTAAAGCCCAAAATGTCATCATGTAAAAAAGTCATCATAGTGAGTTATGTCGATCCGTAACAATGAAACATTAAAGAGCATTAGTCATGATGAGAATTGTAAGCAAGCAAATCCATGTAAAGACCTAAGGAAACACAATCCTAAGTCTAAGCGTTAGCACTATAAGTCTAAGTCGCAAAATGCTATGTTAGTAAGCTAGGCGAAAATGCTAGTGATTAGTCTTAAAACACTAAGTAAAAGACTAAATCCTAAAATGCCTAAAGATTAGCAAGAATAAGGTTATTCCTAGGTCTAAGTCCTCATTTTAAACCTAAGGTTAAAATCCTAAGGTAAAATGATGTAAAAGGGCTAAAACCTAAGACCTAGTGCTAAAGTCCTAAAAACCCATCCATGGTGATGTAAAAAGGTTTCAATCCTAAGCTAAGGTCTAAAAACCTAAGTTTAGAAACCTAAACTACACAACCTAAAGCCCTAATGTGAAAGTGTCTAAGTGATGGACCTTAGCGCTAATGGTTATATTAAAACCTAGGACTACAACCTAAACTATGTAAACATTTCGCCATGTAATAAAACATTACAAATCAAATGTAACGTTTAAAACAAGAATCGCCAGCCTTAACCGCAACAAAAACCGTTATGCAAGTTGAGATGTCTGACATGAGAACAAAGGTAATGTTACCTACGATTTGGATGCTACCACTACCACACCATGTCAACAACATGTGAATGCATGGAAGTTAAGGTTTGGAAGAATAAGCCTGAGACCGTGTCGAACCGCCAATTCAAACCACGCAATATGACCGCACGAGAGCAAGATGTGAATACTACAAAAGTTACATGCGTAGTTTGATAAGTCGTCGTTAGAGTCCAAACCGCAACATTTATCGTTGAGGAAGTCGGTTTTCACATGAAAGGTGACAACAACAAGCCATGGAACTGTCAGTTTCTATCTTACCTAGATGTCTCCGCTTCGTGCTCGATCACATGTCAAAACTATCACCTCTACGCCGCCTACGAGACCGCCAATGGATTTTGATAATCCAAAGTTTATTTTTGGGTTTTGTTGCATAAGAAATGGCGTCGATAATCAAAGGACCTTATCCTTTAAGACCTTAGGTGTCAAGTATTCGAGATCAAAAACTTCAAGAGCTCCAACCGAAATCGCTTTTAAGCTCGATGATGTCGAGAAAACCAAAGATGATGTGAGCTTAACTGAATAGATTTTGAAATGATTTGAATCATTAAATCAATATCTAAAAGTGGAATTCACATTAAACCAATGAACCATAATCTTCGAGGTATGAAGATAAAAATGGGGAATGGATTGGTTTAATGTCTTTTTTTGTTTCCCTCATCCTATTTAAGAAGACAAAGATGTTTTGAAGAATATGGAGAGGAAGAGAGGAGGTCTCGAGGAAAATTAAAGAGAGTTCTTTTGTGAAGAAGCATTAGAACACATCGTAGAGAGTTTTGTTTTTTCAGAAATTTGTGGAGAAGGAAAGCTCCAATTTCGCTTACATCTCGCCTTTGAAGTTTGCTACAAGCAGCATCGAGGTCCACTTCAAACATCAAACTCACCATCTACTTGTGCAGTAGGTCCCGTTGACCACTAGAGTGGCACTTGAGATAATGAGAAGACTCCATGCCCAAGGATGAATTAGAGGACACATGTACCATCAAATATCATCAAATATCATTACATCAATAGAGTTTTTAAACTCTACTTCTACTTCTTATCATTTTCTCTTGAAACCGCATTCCACGCCCCTACGAGGAATTGTAATAAGTGATGCTAGTCATGATGAATTTGGGTCGCATTTAGTCCGTAATGTCTAGGTTGCTTGGGACCTTGCCAACAAGTGAGTATTACCTGGGAGGTTTTTTTACTTTGCTAATTATCATCTCCTACCAGAGTTGATAATTAATTGGTTTTTTCCTCCAATTTTACCCCAAAGTTGAGTACTATTGATGGTGAGGCCTTGGTGATTTCTAGTGTCTAGAGACAATGTATATTACCATACTAGATCACACAAAATTTCGTGAAATTTGGTTAGGTCTAGGTAGTGATTTTTTAATTTTTTAGATTTCCCGCAAGTCGAAAAAATGCAATAAAAATTGTAATTGAATTGTAATAAGTGTTAAGCCTAGAGAAATTGTATGGCGTATAAGTAATCAAAATTACACCTCACGCTCAACTTTCTACTATGACACACTTTGAGGAGTTAAAAATGTGTTTTGAACTCTCAAACCCACTTTTCCTAAGTTTAATGGGAAATCCGCGATTAATTGCTTTAAATTAAATGAATGGAGAAAATAAATATCCACACATGCTAAATGAGGTGGAAAATTATGGAGGAGTTAAAGTGAAATCCCAATGTGATGTGGATTCAAAATCAAGAAAAAGACGTGTTCAAATAAAATTGAATTTCCGGCATTAAATGAGAGCTACTTACTTGGAAATTCGAATTTGTGACGTTAAGGTATATTTGGGAGGATTTGGGAGAATATTTGGCGGAGATTTTTGTGGGAAATTGTCAACACATGGGTTATCAACCATATACACATGTCATTCCATCATAAAATCTGAATTTGGCACGTAAGGGAAGAAGAAAATGATGTCCATTTAAGCGAATTCGATTTTTTACACTTAGCATTGAGCTCCACTTAACAAATTCAAATTTGCCTTGGAGGTCTCCCTCTCTCACCACTTGGCATTGTAGAAATTTGCCGAATAATAATTAATTATCCACCGAGACCATCATGATCACATACAATTCGACCCATATGCAACACATAATCTCTTCCACTCGTATCATCACACATGCGGAAATAAACCAAGCGATAACACATCAAATCATCATACACATTAACACGCATGTATGGGGAAAGCTTATACCGAAAACCCCGCAAATGCTATTGTGTATATTATAATGGAGAAATCAAGTAACAAACTCGCATAATACCTCACAAGTACTCGCACTTTCTCATACAAGCTACTCCACATTCCAGCTTTCCGCCTTTGAACAGCCATCGGTTCAAAACTCACCGCCAATTGCCTTGCCTCATTGCGCAACCAGGCTCGTCTATATAGAGATCCAAGGTTCGAATCTCCTTGGCTTGACCGCGCAATTGTCATGGACAAATCCTCCAAGTGTGGTGCAAATTCATGCACAACCGATGTCGCCACTAATAGCTAACTCCACCCTTTCATCTACCTCTTTCACTCGGTCCCCACCGAACTCGATCATGCATCGTAGTGAATCGATGTTCTTTGAGTTGAATAATGAGTTGTTTAAATTAATGAATTAAATAATATTTAATTCACTCCACTCATAACTAATTGATTAGCTAGTTAAACTAATCTCAACTAGTTCAACTAAAATAAACGAACACAACTCCACTATCCGTCTCATTAACTCCACCAAACTTCGGCGACCGAAGTCCTAACCGAAGTCAACCATGCATGAGCTCAATACCCCATAAGAAAGCGTATTTCCTTCCGGGCAGCTTGCATGTGCCACATCCGTAGCTCAAACCGAAGTGCTCCAAGAGAGTAAATCACATAGAGTCCAAATATTATTAAGGGTAAATAATATTTGACTTCCCTATTTTTAGAGAGGCGGGGCCTAAAAATAGCCTCCTCGACCTCTTCGACCTAAAATAGTCTCATCTATTTTTACCAACATGACCAATGCTCCAAGAATCTCAAATCGAATCCCCGAACCATGCTCCACATGTCTAAAAATAGACTTTTGCGCCGTAATTTGCCCTCGCGGGCCCACTTAGTGAAGGCGACTTCATTTCACTAAGCTCCATCATCTCGTTGCATTCTCAACACCCTCCTCACAAGATATGGATATCCGCAACCCCCGTCCTCGCCTCCGTGGAATCTCGAACTTGCCCTCGGCGAGCGCCTTCAACAGATGCTCCGCATCCCGATCCTCCGTGGGAACATACAGCACGCGGATTCTCCGCCGAACACAATCTCTCGATATGATGGTACCGATGTCGATGTGTTTGGACCTATCATGAACATCGGATTAGCCGAGAGCTTGATGCAAATTTCCGGTTATCACAAGAGATCACCGTAGGCTCCCAATGCAACCTCGAACAAACCTCGCGAGGATCTTCCTCATCCAAATAGCCTCGCATGCGCCCAAACGAGCCGCCATGTACACCGCCCGCCGGACCGAGTGCCACGCATCTCTCGCTTCCCCGCCGGTATTCGCAGAAACCGTTGTCGACCTACTCGGCCGAAAACTCCTCCGTAAGTGCTCTTCCTGGGCCCATTGGGCTCCCCGCCCTCCAATTCGCACGTTGAAGCGAAAGCTTCGCTCCATCCTCCCCGTCCGTACCATAGACCATATCCCGATGTGCCTCCGATATAGCGCAATACATGCTTTAGCCTCGCCTTCCAAAAAGAGCTTGGTAGGGTTTAACCATAGCTTGCGAAAGCCGGTTAACCGCATAGCATATATCGTCGTGTATTGACTAGATACATAAGCGACCCCACCAACCTGCCGATAGACAAGGCATCCACTACCTCCACCGAAGTAGCATCCTCCTTCCTCCAACCACCAGGAAGAGGGAGTGTCAATGTGCTTGCGCCTTGCATGTTGAACCTCTCCCGTAATCTCCCGAGCATACTTGCCCCGAGAAACAAATGTAAATCTCCGTCGCGCCAAATCTCCTCAATCCCGCCAGGAAATAATGAAGGATGCCCAAGTCCTTCATCTCAAACTCGCAAGATCCTCCTTGCATGAAAGCATCAACTCGCTCATCGCTGCCGAAATCGCATCATCTACACAGGCCAAGACGATGATCGGGTCAGCCTTCCCTCCACCACAACTGCACAGTTTGGATCCGCTCACTCTTGGAGAATCCAAGCCCGTGAAGTCGTCACTATCCCAGTGTACCAAGCACAAGGTGCTTGTTTCCACTGCAGACAAGGCTCTCTTGAGTCGGCACACATGCGACTCACCGTTGAAGATCTCGAAACCTTCGTGTCGCTCTATGTACACCTCCCTCCTCAATAACTCCATTGAGGAACTCAGCCTTCACATCCATCCGATGAATGTGCCACCCCATCCGCGCTCGAGAGCAAGGATCGTCCGTATGGAAGAGTACCTTGCGACAGTGTGCTGTCTCCTCATAGTCAATCCTCGATCCGTGAAAGCCATGGGCGACAAATCTCGCCTTGTACTTCTCCACTCCCGCCGCCCGCCTACTTCACCTCAGATCCACGCGAAACCCACCACTAATTTCCCCACCGTCTTGGGACACCCCCATGCACCGTTCCCCGACAATCGAATCATATTCTTCGATCATGGCATCAACCCATGCGGTTCCTCCACAGCCTTCTCAAAAGAGGATGGCTCCGTCACAACACATTGACTCACAAGAGCCATGTATCCGTGTACCGATCCGATGATTGTCTCTCGTTCGCGCCTCGTGTCAGAGGTGGTCCTACAACCCTTCGCATCTCGAGCGTCGCCGCCTTCGTCGTAGTGCGCATGCGCCTTCCGATGGTTGGCGCCGCATGGGTGGTTTCTTCCACCTCTCGACCTCCTCTTGTGGTCGATCCACATCCGTAAGCTCCTTCCTTGGGAACTAACAGCTCTCCCTCATCCGCATGCAAGTGTAGCTCCCTCTCAAGCGAACACCGGCAGGCTTTCTCCTCCCCGAAATTTTATATCCCGTCGCACAACAAGCCTTGCGACCGTGTGACAAATACACCCGACAGTTGTGAGGTGTATCGTTGTACCCCACAAATATTCCAACCTCGGCTAGCTTGGATCCAAACTTTTCCTTCTCGCATCCTTCGTCACATGCATGTAGACAAAAGAGAACCAAAGATCCGCAAATGGGGAAATATCGTGCCCTTGCCGAATAAGCCTCCTCCGGTACCTATGCCAAGAACCTTGTGAGGACAAATCATTTCCGCACATACACCGTTGTATTGCATGCCCACCCCACAAGTGAAGGGGTAGGCCCCGACTGGCAACATCGCCCGTGCGCACCCACGATTGTTCTCCGTTCTTCCGCCGCCACTCCCGTTCGTCGTGGGTTATGGGGTGCGATGAGCTCTCTCCGAATCCCTTCGCACCGGCAGAACTCCTTGAATTCAAATTTTCGAGATGAATTCACCACCGTTATCACTCCTTAGAGCAATCACCTTCTTCCCCCGACTCTTCTCGACCACAAAGGCTTTAAACTCACGTAACTTCGCGAATGTACGTTCTCTTCGCATGAAGAAGATCCAAGACTTTCGAGAGAAATCATCAACAAAGATCACATTATACTTGTGCTTTGTTGTCGAAGCAACCGAGAAAGGACCACACACGTCCGTGTGAACTCTTCAAGGATCGTCGTGGCGCGACTATCCTTCTCGCGGAAAGGTGGCTTTCACATACTTCCCCAAGGTACACCCTCGTAGACCGATCTAACCGCGCAAGAGTGCCCTTAGGAAGCCCAAAGAGAAATCGTCGCGTAATCTTCAAAGCTCCATGGTGAAGGTGGCCCACCTCTCAGGCGCGCTCGCCCTCATCATCCCTGGCCACCACTTCTCCCGCTTTGCATGCCATAGTCAGCGTTGTACCTATCTACCCGCAAATCGATAAAGGTTCTTGGTTCGAACCCCTATCTTCTCGAAACGCCGCAGTCTTATCACAGGCTTTTCTTCGCCGAAGACCACATCATACCCCTTATCCTCCAACATCGCTACCGAAATCGTAGTTCTTCTTCAATCCGTGCACATGCATGACATCCTTCAATACAAAGGGCTTACCAGACTCCTCCGAAAGGATATGGTACCGATACCGCCGCACCGTACCATCATCGCCCATCTCGATGTGCACACCCAAATCTTTGTCCCCTTCCGTATCCGAGAACAAATCCCGATCTCCCGTCATATGAAATGATGCACCGTCGTCCAAGAACCATACCGATCCCAAGACACTTGAAACCAAGCATACGATCGCTGATAAGTCAAGCTCGAACTATGAAGCCAAGGCTTCTCCATCTCGCATCTTCCCGCTTGCTTGTTCTTCTTCTTCGGACAATTGCAGCATAATGTCCGTGATCATGGCAGCGGAACACTCACTTTGCCAAATCCTACTTCTCTTGCCCTCGTACCGTAATGATAGGTTTTCTATCTTTCCCCTTCTTTGTTTTGGCAACCAAAGCGTGCTTTTCTTCATCGCCCTTGATGAAGATCCATCTCGAGTAGTCCTCTATCTCCTCGCACATGAGATCCGCCCAAAGGCGCTCCCATCCCGCAGCTTCTCCCGACCATCGACACTATCTTGATATGAGTGCCAAGCCTTCGAAGACCAAGGAGAGCCAGGTCGACCATGTCCTCGTCTTCGATACCACCCCCACACTTCCCGGCAGCCTCATCTCCGCATTGAGTGGAACTTCGGTGGAGGTATTTGGCGACACCGCGCCTTCTCCATCTTGATGTTCTAAGCTTATCTTTGAGCGCCAGCCTTCCTTTGGTCGCTCTTACTTCCGGAATAGATCCGTCAAAGCTTTCCACATTAAATATGGAGTAGCCTTTCCATGTGTCGGATACAATATGATCCTTGACGCCTCCAACAGATCCTCTTCGACACTTCGCCATCTTCTTGCCATGCATCGACTTCACCGCATCAAAGGTTTTTGGACATCCGTATCTACGAACTCCTTCGACCATTATCTTCTAACATCGCTTCCATGCGATCCTTCCATGCAACATAATTCGAACTCGCTCAAGAGCATATTCGAGTCGCAAATCGTTGAAAGACATTTTCAACACGGCACCAAGAAAACAAAAAATCCGCTCGCAAAATTTCGAATTCCACCTCAAAGCCACCACCAGATCCGTGAGAACAAATTATTTAGCAATGCAGATTGACCGCAAGGGGCATTTACCGTACCTTTCACTTTCCGAAGAGAGATGAATCCCGAGGCTACCCTCGGCCCGCATGCGCACTCGTCTACCGAAATAAGTCGAGAATCACCGATGACCAATCTCTCGCTTCAATAGCTCCACCATGTAGAAATTTGCCGAATAATACTAATTATCCACCGAGACTATCCCGATCACATACAATTCGAATTCATATGCAACACATAATCGTTCCACTCGCATCATCACACATGCGGAAATAAAAATCAAGCGATAACACATCAAATCATCATACACATTAACACAAGATGTATGGGGAAAGCTTATACCGAAAACCCCGTGCCTATTGTGTATATTATAATGGAGAAATCATAACAAACTCGTACAATACTCCTCACAAGTACTCACATTAACACCTCACAAGTACTCGCACTTTCTCACACAAGCATACCATTACCTAGCTCGCTTTGAACAAAAGTTACCGGTTCAAAACTCACCGCCAATTTCTTGTCTTCATTGCCATAATCCAGTTCTGCCTATATAGAGATCCAAGGTTCGAATCTCCTCGTTTGACCGCGCAATTGTCATGGACAAATCCTTCAAGTGTGGTGCAAATCTCATGCACAACCGATCGATGTCGCCACCTAATAGCTAACTCCACCCTTTCATCTACCCTCGTTTAATCGGTCTCCACCGAACCGACTATGCACCGTAGTGAACCGATGTGTTCTTGAGTTGAATAATGAGTTATTTTCAATTAATGAATTAAATAATATTTAATTCACTCCACTCATAACTAATGATTAGCTAGTTAAACTTAATCTCAACTAGTTCAACTAAAATAAACGTAACACAACTCAATTATCCGTTCCCATTAACTCCACCAAACTTCGCCATCGAAGTCCTAACCGAAGTCAACCATGCATGAGCTCAATACCCCATAAGAAAAGCGTATTTCCTCTTCTCCGGGCAGCTTTTTGCATGTGCCACATCCGTAGCTCAAACCGAAGTGCTCCAAGAAAGCAAATCGTCGTTTAGAGTCCAAATATTATTAAGGGTAAATAATATTTGACTTCCCTATTTTTAGGAGAGGCAAAGTAAAAAAATAGCCTTCGACCTCTTCGACCTAAAAAATAGAGTCTCATCTATTTTTACCAACATGACTAATGTCTAAGAATCTCAAACCGGAATCTCCGAACCATGCTCCATATGTCTAAAAATAGACTTTGCGCTGCATTCTGAGCCTGGCGGCCCACTTAGTGAAGGCGACTTCATTTCACTAAGCTCCATCATTTGCCGCATTCTCAACTGTGCATATGGTTCTTCATTGGGATTTGCTCCCAACTTCCTATATAATGGAGCCATGGGCTCTCATATGGTATCATTGGATACAAGCTATTGCGTTTGCGGAAGCGCCGCTACTTTGTACACTTTTCAAGAATATCAATAAAAAGACTTTGGGGGTCCATTCATGGGTGTTCTTCCTTTGGAGCATGGTGCATTTGGAGCTATTGGTATAATATTTTCTATGCTTTGAGCTATTTTATTTTCCATGTATTCTTGTGAATTTGCTAGTGCATAGCTATCTTGTATTAGCATTTGATTTGAAAGTAGGGCCCTAGAAATTGAAAGTTCTAGTTTATTTTCAAATAAATTTCTAAAAAATTTCAATTCATTGTTTGCTTATCTAAATCTACATGGACTAATTTGTGACTTGAGTATTGTAGAAGAATTCTTCGGATCAAGCTTATGAGGGGGAAGTCTTTGGAATCCAATCCACTCTTGGAAGCACCTTCAAAAGAACTCTCATTTGTTATTTGGATTTTCATTGTTTATATTAAGAAAAAGTGTGTCTTGGTAGATCGTATGGACATAGTTTGTATGCATGCAATCATTTAAAAATATTTTACTTTTCTATTGTAAAGGCCAAGGATCATATTTTGCTATTTAAAGAGTGTTGGTATGAATCTTTCGTCGTAAAAGATCATTTTAGCTACGCATAACAAATAGCCTAACATCGATTATGGTCGCTAAATATCTTTAAATCTGCAATTAGGTGATCCAAACAATGCCGCACAAATCCGCATCTAAGCATAAAAGACATTAAGCAAACATAAAGTAAAATGTGGCTCCATGCATCCAATAAGACAAGACAAGAACAATGTATTTGAAAGAATTTTTATATTATATTAAAAAGGGGGCACCCGAGAGGAAAAACAAGAAAGGTGTTTTCCGCTCTCAATGGGATGGGTTCTTGAAAGTCCCCGCCGTTTCGCATCTAAAATTCTCCTTTGTTGTTGTAGAAAACCCGTGACAAACATAGAACTCAATGGGAGTACCACAAGGCAAAAATGGAGAATGTGACCTAGTATAGATCCGTAGTGATCTAATGCAATGGAGGTGACAAAAATGAATGGGAAAACCTTCTATTTATAACAAACTAATAGGGCGGTTCAGAATCCCTGCATGAATAAAATATTATTAATTGAATTCTAAAACCACCCTTTAGAAATATTTTATTATATTTGTTGAGGGAAAGGATTTTTGACTTAAATTTCTTTATTTATAAATAATAAATAAATAAATGATTTATTTATCATTTTAGGGAAATGATGGGAATATAATTAAATAAATAATGGTTTATTTAATTATTTATGACGATTTAGTCAAATTTAACTAAGAATATTATTTAAATAATGATTTAAATAACTTATTCTTAAGAAATAATTAAATAAATAAGGGATTTTATTTAATTAATTTCCTTGTTTTCAAGTTAAATATGACCGGGAAATATAAACAAATAAGTTATTTCACATGGTGAAAGCAATTTTACTTTCTGGTAAAAATTGGTCTTACATGAGGTACTTGGGTTCATCTAATAATAAATAGGAGTTAGATGACCAAAAAAATGGTGTAACAGATTGCCCCCAACATACGAGTGTTAGGAGCAAATCGTATGACCAAAGTACGTTGTAAGAACTCAATCACTAGACATCAAGAGGGAAGTGAGAGAGACGAATATAAGGTAGTCTAAGGGGCTAAAGGACTAGACTCGAGGAGACGAGACTTGTTGTGGGCAACAAGTCTCTAGTTTATGAAGTGGTACTCGTGCTGGGGGGGCATGGGCGGGGGAGGCACACTTCCATGCCCACCGAGACAAAGTACAAAGAATAGGAAGTCCAAGAAATGTGAAACCGAACCATGAAGAATATGTTGGCTTGGAAGTAGGAGCCGTAAAAAATAGAATGTGATGAATCCCACATACATGTTAGTGCCTGGAATAACCGTCAGACTTATACAATAAGATTTTTAGTACATGAGATACAAATACGCCCAAATGCCCCTTACACCTGGGAAGGCTCGTAACCGACCGATACATGCAAATCGAAGAGGCGCCGTGTAAGCGCCGAGGCCAATATCATCAAATGGGAGGAGCCGCATCAAGGGTCGAAATGAAGAAGTCATCCTAGCATGTGGGGCCACCGCGGTGGCCACCCCCTCATGAGAGTTGAGACATCTCACACACACCCGAGAATCACTAAGAGTCAGTACCGCATCACCGGACTATCAAGTGTATAGATCACGATCATGTCGAAAAGAGCTCGAACCAAGGCACACCGCTCTCTAGACTCGGTTTCGGAGTAAATGAGCCGATGTCGACGTATGAGGTCCGCCATAGGTGAGGTAATAAAGGATTCCCAACTAAGGCACGAGAGAAAATAGTAGAGCGACTACCGTACTGACACTAATGATGATGATAAAATAAGGGATACCGAGTAGCGGATGGATGACTTCTCATAGGAGCATAAAGGGTATGAATGGCTTGGCGCCGATCGACACAATATCACGAGAGATAGGGGACAACAGGCCGAAGGCCATAATGTGCAACACGAGAGAGGGACCAAGGAATGAAGGATGGAGGACTATAGCGGGACACAAAGGACTCTGGATAGACTCCATGAATGCAACGATGACTCAACTCGCATGCTCTCAACAAGGGTGACTCGATGGTGTCGTCATTACGCAAAGGTCCAATGGGGACCATAAAAACATGAGTACAAGATGGTAACTCATGACGAAATCAACACGAACAAGGACAAGTATGGAGGCAGCGGTGCCTCAAGTACAAATGTTGTAAGTGAGGAAATCCGATTTTGAGGAGAGGTGAAGAGATCAGTTTTGCAAATGTCCCGGTGAAGTATCAAAGTACTAAAACTAACAGTACCCGTAGCTCATGAATGGTGCTGTGTCGCACTTTTTGGGGTTCTGCTCGCGAATTGCAGCGGGGTGTACAGGGCAGAACCGAGACCTCGTCCTGTAGAAATGACCCGAAAAATGAAACCCGTCGCAGAAAGGGGTTTCCAAGTATATTTTTGGCCGAGATCCGGGATTTGTATGGTTGAGGGGCATAGGTGCCCCCAAGCATGTTGTGGTCAAGTGCCAAAATGTATTTAGAAAAAGGGGAATCTAAACACATTTAATGATATGGTGCGCCATTTGCTTTTCGTTATGGTTATGCGCTTGAGAAAGAAAATGGAGGATTACCAATCTCTTTTAGTACCGCATATATGAATCAAATGGACTTAAGTTTATGGGTTGGCATACTTGGTGTCACTATCCCAAAAAGAGGATTTGGGAGATAATGAACCGATGCTCTCTTAGAAAACCTATAGGTTGGTCAACAACAATGTCTAAAAGACTAAGTAGCTAATGTAAGATGAAGGAACGAGCAAGGTAATTACCCGGAGTGATCCGAAGTGATATGGGACTCTAGAGGTTCTTCTAAATGTGGAAGAATAATGTACTAAAGTCGCACGACTCGCATACACTAGGAGAGTTGTGGAGAATTGCTTCTCTTGGTCTCTCAAATGTGGTTGCCCTCTTGCATTCAAACATTGGTTTCAATGTAATGGCTACGGTGGTGTATGTGGTGTGCACGCATGGGTTCGATGTAAGGGGAATAGATAAAATCAAGGTTGGTGATGTCTTCCATAATGTCATCATCGTGATAGAATATGGGGCAAGACCGGGTGGAGAAAGACCAATTGCTGCGGGGCCGAAGCCACTCACCATCATCATGAGAAGAGAGGTTCACATGCGCATCGCCACAAGGGGTGACAAGAGTAAGAAGATAAAGGATCTACCGATGTTGAGCCTAGGTGATCGCTAAAGGAAGGTCAAGCGAAACAACAAAGGAGGATTCGCAGGGAATGTTCTCCCGAGGGTCTCATCGATGATGATAGGTAGAAGATGGTGGACGAAAGCTCCGCTATCCTCGACACATCGTGGAGGGGGAATGTCACGGGGAGCGGCCATGTCTAGTAGTTCTCGTCGAAGCAAAACGCGCAAATAGGGGAGAGGTGGACTCGTTGCGCTTGGCCTCGAACCGCGACCGCGGCTAGAGAGGTGCGAAGTCCTTGGAGGCGGGAACAAAGATGGGTGTAATGGCCATGGAGATCACACAAAGCATGTGGGTTGTTGGTGTGAATAGTCTTGGGGTTCTTATCACATCGCGGAAGAAACAAAGAGGTTTCGTGGATCACGTAGATTCAGTGGAACGCGACTCGAACCATGGGTTGACATGTGGCAACTCGTGACAAGTATGGGTGGTATGACCGATACCATCACACAAGGCACAAGGCTTGGCGGGTGGGGGACGAGTAGGGCTCAAAAGCGGTGGCCTTGTCCTTGGATGCCCCTTGCGAACTTTTCTTGCTCGTAGTTGTCGCAGCATGAGGAGAGAAGCCATGGAGGGGCTAGGGCACCGTAGCTAAGGGAAGGAGCGAAGTGAACCTGGGTTGCACGGTGTTACGTAATGTATGGTTTGGGGTGGCTCGCAGCTCTCGACCGAGGGTAGGGGGAGGTTCCCCGAGTGTGAGGGGGATGGGAAGGCTCAGGCGAGAGAGGGCCTGGCCGACTCAAGCGAAGGCCAGGAGCAAGTTGCAAGTGGGTGAGATTGAGGCTGGCCGACTAGCCGAAGCAAGCTGTGGAAGGTCGACTCGAGACGAGTGCATCATGCAAACATTCGCTAAGTCAGGGGTCGCAGGATGAAGGAGTGGGGAGGGGACTCCGAAAGTGCCAAGCAAGAAGGAATCTTTGTAGACGCCAGGGGAAACACCGGTCAAAGAATCAATAGTTTGCTTATTGGTGATGAGAGATGGTGAACCTGTGGGAGGTCCGAGATTTTGGTTCATGATACATCAATCGGTCAGTGACAATTTCTGCCATTACGAGGGGAAAAACGTCTTGCGTGGACCTATGAGGGGACGACAGACATGGCATAGGTGTAACTACGCCCAAAAGAATGTTGTAGTCAACAATGGGCGCGATAACTTCAACGTCGACACAAACAATGGCTTGCGGGTGATAGGACAGGCCATTTAATAGGCCAATGGGCCGGGAGGCATGGCTATCCCACGCATGAAGGGTGATTGTGGAAGGGGCTACCAAAGAGATCCGAGTTGTTTCCAAACCGGCGTTTGATAAAAGACACAAGCAGATGCCCCCTCATTAATACACCGAGCAATGTTGGCATTTTTGGATTTTGACCGGGGATTTGGAAAGCAAATGTATGTAGGGGGGATGGTTTGACCACGGCATCGAAAACAATCACTATTGGCCCATAGGATCTACAGCGCCTATGCGGCGTATAGTAGAGCATTCTTCGGGAAGGACACGACCGGAGAGTCTGAAGAAATACAGGATTGCGCCAAATCATCTATTATGCTATATGAATGCGTACCGACCGTAGGCAATACGGCAGTAATGGGCCTCTTAGGAATCTTGGTACAACCTCGGGCCTTGGGCTAGAGGGATTTGCAAGGACCATTGGGTGTCGACAAAGAGGCTCAGAGGACTCGAGGATGGGGACTCCGAGACAGACAGACCCGGGAGGCGGGGAGTAATCGACGAGACCGAGTTTAAAGGTTAAGGTCGATAGTGAGAGGTTGGTCACACATCATGAGAATCACACCCAAGAACCAAGGGAAGGTTGAGTACGCCCAGCATGAGGTGGTTGAGTGGCCACAAATCCTTGTTGAGGGAAAAAGGATCGGTAAACACAACAAGCCGAGAAGTAGCCGTATTGGGAGGACAATAGGAGGAGGGTCCCCGCACAAAGGCTCCGAGACTCCACATTCCGCCGCATTTAGGTAATAAGGACAATCGTGAGTGTGTAATGACCAAAACACCGCAACACGACCAGGCTTATTGGTGCAAAGCGGCTTGTCCTGGCTTGGCCGAGAGCCCTATGGTCAGGGTGGCGATGGTAGAGTCATGACTTGGAAGGATCGATCCGCGATTACGTGGCGGGTTGATTTCCTTTTCCGCTTTCTTTGAGAAGGAAGAAGATTAGTTGCTCCCTACCGCACAAATACTTGCCCCGGGAGGGGGTAGTAAGGCAGGCGGCGGTGGAGCATGGCAAGGAGTGGGAGGTCCAAATGTCGGAAGAGTCGGGACACTGTGCCAGGGATACCAGATAAGGGGTAGGATGGGCAACATTGAGGTAAGCAGAGTGTAGACAAAAGGAGGAGGCATGCCGTATCCTAGATACATGCTACCTAGAGGGGGAAGTGTCGAGGGGCCGTCTCTCCGTAGGAAACCATGCCTTGAAGAGGTTGCGCAGGTATGTGACAGCTCCAACGATACCGTCGACAAAGTGAGATGCCCCCGAGGCATTAGGGCCACCGGATTTGGGGAGGCCGCAAGGACGTATAAACATAACCGCATTGAGCGTAACAAGGTCATACTTCAAGGCTATTTTGGAGGGCGTCTTCGGTTTGGGGAAATGATGTGACATCTTTGCCAAAGGGAGGTAAGAGAGAGCGAAGGAACCAGTCCATATAAACCCGATCTTCAAAGGGGAGCAACAGGCCTGCCTTCGTCGCCATTCTCGGACATGAGCGAAAAGGCGGTCGAAGAGATTGATGAAAAGAAGCGAAGAGTTCAAGATTGTCGTATCTGAGAGGGAGCCGGAAATAAGATAAAAAGGCCTAGGCAATGGCGTAAAAGTGGTATGGGAGAGGTGACATGTTCAACATACCATTTAGAAAGCTTCGCCGATAAGCGCGTTTTTGGAACAATCTAAGACGAATGCACACGTTAATGGAATTGGATGAATTCGTATATGGAAAGATCTGACATGGTTGGAGGGATTCACTAACAAGGCCTTCGAACTTGGGAATGCTCTGAGGGGAGCTTGGTTGGCATAGCAGCCAACTAACATCGTGGCTGGAGAGATCATTGATCGACTGACATCGTCTAGGGAGACTAAGGCCCGCCATATAAGGAAGCAATGTAAGGCCGAGGTAGGTCCCGTAGTGGTTCCGCTAGAAACGGACTCAAACAGCGCAGAATCAAAGCTCGCCGGCGCTAGGCCCCGAACTAGACATGGTGAAGGTAATGGGGGGGAGAACCAGGAGTAGGGGGAGAAATCAATCGTAAGAAGAATCGGGAGGTGACCGAGGAGGATCACTTCGACGACGACGGAAGGAGGAAAGTCGGACGAACCGAGAGACTAAGGGCAGTGAAGGCCAAGAAGTTCCCGGAGAAGCGCCTTGGGGGCGCAATGACACCCGGAAGAAGAAAACCGACAAGGGCAGGAGGGACAAAATCAAGGAGGTGGCGGGTGGAGGGGTGCAGTGATTAAATTGATTTTAAAGTCTTTGCTGCTGACAACTGTGCCTCTCTTCGCTTAGGGTCACAAAGGCAGCATGACTTTATCATAAACTCGTACATTTTGAGAGTAAAAGAAAAGTGTGTTGCATAATTGAAAATAAATCAAGAGAATAACACCGAAAGAATAGAAAATTAACAACACGAATGCATCAATCTAACCCAAGAAGGCGTCTCTCAAAACTAGTCTATAAGAGGGAAAAAACTAAGCAAAGCACGCGAAAAGAGGCCAATAGATCCAAGGCCTGAGGGATGGGGATCTAAAGGAGAAATTTGCTGGGTGGAGGTGCAGAATGAAGAAAGAGGCAGAGTGCTGTCGCTAAACGGAGGGAGATCGCCTAAAAATAGAAGGGACAAGGAGGCTACTCTAAAAATGAACCCAAACAAAACTATATGAAGTGCTTTGAAAGGGATAAGAGCCGATTCAGAGGGATCTAAAAATGAGGGATCGCATCCAAAGAAATAAGGCCGAAACTTCCGGAAATTCGGACTTCGAAACAAAGAAAAACTCTCCCACAAAATGGAGGGTACTAGAGCCCTAAGGGGCAAGATTCCCTACTTAGTTGAGCAATGTATCAGAAACAGTCTAAACGAAGTGAGATGCAGCCGGAAAACTCGATGGCTTCTACAGATAAAACTTAAAAAGGCCGGCAAATTGGTGTAAAAGTGTGTCACAGGTTCTAACCTCGTTTTTCGGGCCTGTGTCGCGTATTTGGGGTGGTAAGGCACCTCAAGGCCAGGTAGTGCTTTTGGGCTAATAAGTGCGACCGTGCATCCTGCCCCTGGCCAAGCATTTCGGTAAAATTTGTCGTTTCAAATACTTACCGATGTCCGTCACCGCGCACAAGGCCAAAAACACACGAAAGTTAAAAATTTGAATGTTTGAGGGTTTTAGAGGTGAAAAGCACCATAAAAATAGGAAAAAATTTAAAACTCAAGAGAAACTCAGGGTCCTAAACAATGGATATGCAAGAATATATAAAACGACACGTCGCAAAATAAACCGTGGAGTCGCCAATTGTTAGTATGAATCTTTCGTCGTAAAAGATCACTAGCTACGCGTAACAAATAGCCCTAACATCGATTATGGTCGCTAAATATCTTTAAATCGCAATTAGGTATCCAAATAATGTCGTACAAATCCGCATCTAAGCATAAAAGATATTGCGATAAAGTAAAATGTGGCTCCATGCATCCAATGGGGACAAGACAAGAACAATGTATTTGAAAGAATTTTTATATTATATTAAAAAGTGGGGCACCGAGAGGAAAACAAGAAAGGTGTTTTCCGTTCTCAATGGGATGGGTTCTTGAAAGTCCTCAGCGTTTCGCATCTAAAATTCCTCTCTCTTGTTGTTGTAGAAAACCTGCATAAACATAGAACCCAATGGGAGCTCACAAGGAAAATGGAGAATGTGACCTAGTATAGATCCAGAGTGATCTAATGCAATGGAGGTGACTAATGAATGGGGAAAACCCTTCTATTTATAACAAAATATTAGGGCTATTTTAACTTTATAGTATAAGAATAAAATATTATTAATCGAATTCTTAGAACCACTCCCTTTAGGAATATTTTATTATATTTGTTGAGGAAAAGGATTTCGACTTGGGTCAATTCCTTTATTTATAAATAATAAATAAATAAATGATTTATTTATCATTTTAGGGAATGGGGATGGGAATATAATTAAATAAATAATGGTTTATTTAATTATTTATGGATGATTTAGTCAAATTCAACTAAGAATATTATTTAAATAATGATTTAAATAACTTATTCTTAGGAACAATTAAACAATTAAGGATTTATTTAATTAATTTCCTTGTTTTAGAAGGAACATGACCGGGAAATATAAACAAATAAGTTATTTCCTAACATGAGGAAAGCAATTTTACCAGGGGGTAAAATTGGTCTTACATGGTGTACTTGGGTTCATCTAATAATAATAGGTTAGATGACCAAAAAAAATGGTGTAACAAAGAGTTTAAGCATGGCTAGACAAAGAGGAGAGTTTATTCATCTTCTTTGGTTTAGTTCTTTGTGGATTATTGTGCAATATTTTGTGATTTTCTTTGTTTAACACTTGATTGGTTTTTTGTAGCCTTCTTTTTCTAACTTGTTTTCTTGTAGCAATTTGTGAGATTCACCTTCAAGAAACTACTAAGAAATTGTTGCAGGACCTTGAGCTCTAATGTCAAACGAGGAGGACTCCCTCTTTTCCTTTCGTCGAAGCATGAGCCCCCCCCCCCCCCCCCTTCCTTAAGGAAGGTCAGAAGTTTCGTTTGTGGCTTCTTCCCTCTCTTTCGCCGTGAGCATTGAGAGGCTTAGCCTTTCTTCTTCACTTGTAAAAATCTGATTTCTATTGAACCTTTATATTGCGTAAATTTCTCATCAAGGATAAGTCTAAGACCTCAAGTTTCATTTGTAAAGGTTTTCCTTGAGCTTTGTAAGAGGCTTCATAGTCTCTACTTCTAACAACTAATAAAATTTCGATTTTGGGAGCGTGGGTTTTACCCATTGGCATCTCAATCTCTCCATTTTTGGAGAGGACTTGTGGTGTGATTTGTTGATCTCTCTTTAAATCGTGTGCATCTCATTTAATCGGGTCAATGAACACAACCATGCATTTCATTCATTTCACTAATCATTCACTTTGATTTGCTACAAGTTTTAAGAGCATTTACTTTCCTAGCAAAATTTAGATTTTTTTTATATGCAAGCATCTTTACTTGAGTTTATTTAGCTTGAAATCATATTTCAAATTTTGTTTGTGCTTCACCATTGGGGACACTCTACAATATTAAGTTTGATGCATCAAGTAAAACTACATCTTATTTCATGACAAGCAAATATATTTCAAATGGAAGTTGAATTTTCATTTTCATGTTAATTTACTTTTAGATCTTACATGCCCCAAGTATCACTAAAATTTATCTCCAACTTAAGTTGGTTGAATAAACGCTTTAGGACCCTCTACCTCTATGGACTCCTCTACCGTGAGATCCAAATATTTGGGCGAGGGTGAGGTCTCGAGGATTAGAATTCAATTGTAACCTTACTTTAAACTAATTAACAAAATAAACCAAGAGCACTATCTCATCACATTTACTTGCAAATTTCCCATTTTTTTTGCTATCTTGATGGTTTAAAGATTCACATGCAAATATTATCTCAAGAAGCACTTTGGATGCAGTGATTTTAATTCCTTAAATTTTGCAACAAGTTTAATTGTATGGTACTTGGAAATTTGCTTTATTTTTGCAACTTCATTGCATGTTGTCATTTTAATGATCATTATGCTTATGGATGATCGATATATTCTATTTCATTGGCAAATACCCTTATTCGATGTTGCAAATTTAATTACATGTTGTTATCTTGGTCTAACATTTGAGTTTTGCTATCATCTCATTTACATTCTCCAAAGTAGAACACTAATTGTTTCCTTTTGAGCAAGAACACTAATTGTTTGTTTCCATTTCAAGATCACCGTGTTCTCATCTCTTTGAGCATTTCTTTTACTTTTGAACACGTTATTTGTAAAGGCACTAGTTAAATGGTTTGTCATTATTTCAAAGTTGCTCATAAATGCTCATAAATCTCCAAAAGTAATCCAATTTCAATTTCTTAATATTCTCCTAGAAACTCAAATCTTTAACTTAGTTTTCCATTTAGGGACTAATTTCATAGCTAACCTAGGAGATAGCTAAACTGAGAGAGTTAAGATTAGTGCGACAAATAAGATTCTCCGAGTTCCTGCCACCAACCACACCTTGTGGGGTTAAAGGTTTTCCCGCTAACTATAGGTAGGTGTAGGCGGCAAGTGATGGGCTGTGTCCAAACGTAGCCTAATTCACTAGTTAGAGTGTGTTGATCATCACAAGACTTTCTTGGTCAACCGAAGGTCTATTCAAGTAAAGAGACAAAGATTAAAAAAGTCCATTCAGAGAATTGCCTTCTACATTATCAAGGTGTTGTCACACTTCTACCGATAAATCAATGTAATTCCTTTCTCTCTCGCTTTCTTAATACAACGATCGCACATTCGAAGGCTTTAATTCGCAGACGTAGTCCAATAAGGACGAACTCCGTCATTAATCCTTTGTTGTCATTCTATGTTGATATTATGCATGATGCTTTAATTTTAACATTAAAATTAACAATATTTCTAAAACACTCGTGTTGCGCTAGATTCACATACAAGCAATCGTTTCGGCTTATTCTTCTTGTCATTCTCATTTTTGTCAAGAATTAGGAGATCTTGGCTATTCGTCGTATCGCAAGGCTCAAGAGGAAAACCAGACTAAGTGATTCTTCACTCGCCTGAGGGCAAGAGATGCTTTAAGGTGGGGAGGATCTTCTTCGGGGTTGCTGATCATCACGAGAGGCAGAAAGACGCAGCAAGCAAATACGTTGCCTAGAGAGGGTAGCGCAAAACACAGCCAACACCAAGAGGCACAAGAAAGATTTCCGAGTTTCGATCGATTTAGCCGGAAATGAGATTCTAAGCCGGGAAGGATGGATCAAGTTACCCGAGAGCTAAAAGATCACGCAAAAGGGGTGACTAGCCCTTCGTGTCCCCACGTTGTGCGCCACGCAGCCTACCGCGTAGAGGGGTGTTGAGGTTTCGTCATTTCGCCTACCGAATCACCCGAGACTTGCAATGTGAGGTAAACTCGCTATTTTTCTCTCGTCGCATTCTCTCAGAATCGATTTTTCCTATGAGACAATCAAAGATGTATTTAGATCTAACCGTTGCTTAATAATAAAACCATCAAATTTGTCGCACTTGTTTTCCATTGGATTTTCCATTTGTCCAAAACAATGTTGTCCCGTGCATGTTATTTCTCTTGCCTGGGCCATCGTTTTCACATATAATTTAAGTGAAGGTTGCTTCAAGAATCGCTTCAATGTTTTCAAAAGTAAATCGCAAAATAACTTGTTAAATCTAATTTACAAGTAGGAGAAGTAGTTCAGCTTGTTACAAGATGATTCCGCATTCAGACTTGGAATTTTGACATGGTATCGTAGCATTGATTGTGGAACAGAAAAGCAGACTCCAAGATTGAGACAAAGGCTAAAACGCCGCAGAAGGCAAAGAAATCGACCCCGTAGGGATTGTGCAAATTGTGCCGTGCTGGCCGAAATTTCCAGGGAAGTCTCTATCCGAGTGAGTCGACAAAGAGGAAGGCTTCCAACGAATTTTTTTTCGAAGCCAAAAGAAGAAGCGCAGTTAGTGGGACGAAGCCGTAGGAAGATCCTATTTCGCCGGGCAAAGTTGTCGAAGAGGAAGAACCGCCACGCTGAGGGAATTTTCTCCGGAAATTCCTGGCCGGGGAATTTCATTTTCCAAGATCTCGAGCAGGCGTACCTACAAACTCCAAAAGGGAGTGCATAAGCCTGGCCCGTTGTTGCTCAAAGGTGAAGAAGACGAGCAAATTCGACATTTTCTTGATGGCCATGGCAACACAAGCTAGAAATCGTGCCCGCTGAGGGAGCGTCCAATCATGTGATATGGAAGGCAACAATAACATGCCTTCTAGATGAGTACGATTCGAAGCTTTTCATGACGAATACAAGAGTTGTCCCCGTTGCATCCAGCATCGCCTTGAAGAAGTACATGGCCGATATGGTGAAGGCCAAAAGGTTGCTCCTTAATGGATTCAAAGGTCATATTCGTCCATATAGCCGGCAAGGACAATCAAAGATGTGGGAAGCTCCTAAGGGGCCACGTAGGAATGTCGAACAAATGAGGATGTACTTAGAGCAAACTAAGGATGATGCAAGAGACAGAAAGGGGAATAATAAAGACCTTGCTCATGAAACCCATGCAACAGATACAACAAACATACATTTTGTTATCTTTGTCTTCTTCATTTCATAAATACATAATTAATATAGTCAATATGAAAACCAATCCTAGTTACATTTTCCAAGTAACACTCCCTCTTAACTACGGAGGTATTCATAATGGTCCATGGTCACTTTCAATCTAAAGAATCTCATAAGAAGAACCTGGGATTATAACAGACCAGATAGCATCATATCAACCCAAGATTGTCCTAGTGTAAGGGCTTCGATCATCAGCCCCATCTCCCATCGAGACAATGGAAGGCTAAATGTTGGCGAGATACATGACTTATGTACACCATAGTCATTGTCTCTCCAAGGTACATACTCCAATTGTTCCTGCAGTATAACCTTCTTGGACTATTCTTCGCTAGCCACCAAAGAATATCTATTCCCGACTACTCTTATATTGAATGCCCTATCTTATAGTGTGTCAGATGCTAGATGAATACCCAATCCTTCATTTTGTCTTCCAAGTGAAGACTAGAATGATGTGTCCATCCATTCTCTCTCATGGCCTTCACTAAGACTTCTTATGGTTGTTAGTCCCGGTCTTAAAGTGCATGACACATCAATTTTAGAGAATCATATTCGCTACTTCCTTTTAATTCAAGGACATACTTCAAGTTTCTTCCAAGAAACTTACCACCAGCTCCCTTTTAACCAAGGACTATGCAGTTGTTAGCTTCTAGGACACCCAACCGGCCATGAAGAATTCCTCCCTCAATGTCATGGATTTCGATATTTGAGGAATCTTAGTATCGGCTTCATAGGGCATATGTCATCCGTCACTTTCATCCATCACCAAGTGCCATCCACCAAAAAGTGATTCATCAATCCTCTTTATCCTGTTCCTTCTTTATGCCATGTTGCTTTCATTCGAACCAATTTCCTCAAGGATCTTATGATTTTTCCACATGATTTACACTCTATACATTCATAAAATACATACACAAGAAATTTTTAACCAAAAGTTACTCCTTGTGTTGATATCTTTCTACCATGACATCTTCCCGTAGCTATCGACAAACATTCAAACTGACACATCTCCTAAAGATATGTATTGTGAAGGGTCTTCTTGTTTACTATACTTCTATCGTAGTCCAGACATCTTCCTGTGAGATCTCCTAGTCACATCTTCTTGGCTTCCGCATGACAATCACACATGAAGCACCATGATCTCTTCCTTTCTTTGTCCACACACAATGCCATTCCTGTGAACTTTTGTGAAGTTTTCAACTGAACTATACAAATGGCAGCTGGATAGATTTATTCTCCCATCATTATTTCAACAAGTTATTTTTCGGGACACCGGCAAATATCGAAATAAATACTATCGCAACATTCATATATACATATGTAGAGAAATAAACAAGAAAGGACATAAGCAATCTTAATCAATCATATGTACACACGTATTGGACAATTGTCTATAGAAAAACCCAATGTAGGAAAAAAACCGATGCAAGAGATGGGTTTTATTAATTCTTTATAAACAACATTCTTACATGGAAATATTAGCGGCAGTATAAAATCTAAAACACCTAGCACTCAAATTTCCTACTCCCCCTCGTACGATTCTTCGATACCCCGATTAGACTTCGCGGCTCCTATGCCCGTCTACATAGCTTTCTTCACCGCGCGCCTTAGCGTCGACCGCGTAACTCTACGTAGGACCGCGTGGGTATCCATAAAGCTGCTCCTCAAGTCGCTCCATGGCCCACCATTGCCCTCTACCCCCGATCTCGATCACTACCGACTCCCTTTGCCTTCTACTTCGCAAACCCTTCGCCTTGCAACTCTCTCTCTCACCGAAATCGACCCTATTACTTCAAAATCAATCTCCTTCGAGTGTTGAGTGTATGCCCGGCTTGTTTTTCGAATGACCCTCGTTTCTTTATAATCTTCTCGTTGGAGAACCAACGGCCCGCATTAGAAGATTAATCAATTGCTAAGATTAAAACTTGGACTGATCCATGTTTTCTAGAAGATCACACTCGACTTATAAATACCTCAATTATATCATTTCCTAAGCTTAGACTTAGGGTCTTTATTAAAATAATTACTTATTTTTTAATAAGTCATGAACCGAGTGGAATTTCCACAAAAGGCTTCGGTTCTTTGGAATGTTGTTAACTAAGCCTCCTCGCAAAGTTTGAGACTTGGAACACTTCCGATGCTACAAAAAATCAACACTCCCTCTTAGCGAGGAAGGTGTCCCAACAATATGCCCGTTGCATGTCGTCTACTTTTGAAGTACCTCTCGCGTTTATTGATCTCTCGGACGATGCCCTCATCCGCCGCGTTGTTGTCCTCCATACCGCCGCTTTCGACATTGCTTCATCCGTACCTCATAGCTCCCTCTTCTTAATACCAATTCTATCCATTCCTCATCGGGAAGGGATTCTTCATCATCCCCATCTTCTCTCGAAGTAGACAAACTTAGTCTTCCTTAGAGCTTTCGTAAGGATGTTTGCCACCTATTCTCCCCGTTGCAACAGCATCGCAACCCATCAGCTCCATGTTGTACACTCGATGAAGTGACACTCGATGTCAATATGGTTCGACCTATCATGAAACATAGGATTTTCGTGAGAGCTTGATGCAACTCGATTATTGCATAAGATGTTGGTCGTCTCCATTTTCTCCTTGAGTAGGTTCACTACCAGCTTTTCGAAGCCATATGGCCTCGCACGGTTGTAGCCGGCTACCATATACTCTACTTTTGTCAACTCTAATGCCATTACCTTCTGCTTCTCGCCGTACCGTAAAGTCATTCCCGATCGTAGATCGAAACAAGACGACCGGTACTCTTCCCATTCACCGAACTTCCAACCCAATCGCATCGGTGAAACCACTCAACTCGACATCATCATGACGGTGTACTTCCAATCTAAGCTCGATTGTTCATTGAAGGTACCCGAGAACATGCTTGGTTGTTGCCCAATGTGCCATCTTCGTTCGACCATGAACCGACCGAGGGTATTTACAACATACCGTATGTTTGGCCTTGTATTTACCGTATACATCAAAACGACCCCATGAAATTGCCTATATAGTGTAGGATCAACCTCATCATCTTCGACATGTCGATTTTCTCTACTAGTTGGTGCCGCTGAGCTCGGGTTATGGGTCTACAATCCTCCATCTCGAAACTTCTTCGTAATCTTTGTAGTGTATTTCCCTGACCAAGGAAGATCTCCATTCTACCGCCAAACCTCCAACCCCATAAAATAGTGCATCCGTCCTGCATCCTTCATGTCAAATTCTTCTTAGCCTATGATGAGCCTTGATGATCCTATCAAGAATAGATCATCTACATACAAAACCAAAAGATTGTACTACCTCCCTACTCGTGTAATAGAGGTTGGGATCTCACAATACTTTTTGACGAATCCCATCTTTGCGGTGGTTGTCAATTCGACCATACCAGGCTCTAGGAGCTTGCTTCACCATATAACGCTTTTTTCAATCTACACACGAGTCTTTTGATCGTGTGTCTCAAAGCCCTCGTTTGTTCTATATATTCTTCTCTTTCCTCTATCACCCCGTTCAAGAATGACGTCTTGACATCCATCTCGGTGAAATTTCATCCCATCTCATGCTGTTAAGGATATCATGGATCCGATAGAGGTGTATCTCGTCACCAGGGCGAAGGTTTCTTCATAGTCAATTTTCCGAGCATTCCCTTAGCCACAACCCTCGTTTTAATACGCTCGCCATCTCAAAGATACTTGGTTTTGTAGATCCACCGATCCTATAATCGATCTCTCTCCCCGCGTCCGGGGACCACTTCTGCATCATTTGTCATGATGGAACTGTACTCTTTCCACCATTGCATCAACCCACACTGTGCCGAGCTACTTCCCGAAAACCGGAAGGTTCTCCAACTTGAGCAACCAAGGATTGATACCCTCACAAAGTTACTTACGCTATCTCTTCTCATTTCGGGGAATTCCAACAAAGTCCTTTGCATCATTCAAAATCAGTCGAGTTCCCTACTCATTCTCCCAATCGGTAGTGGGTGGATTTACGTGCTCTCCCTCTTGCAAATCCCTCGGAGACACGTCCCTTTGGATTCCATGCCTCCTGGAGAGGCACCAAATTCAAGGTTTGTTGTTGGGGTTGTACTGCAGGCTCTTCTCAGATCGTCAAGGTAGCCAGGCAACTCACGAGATCTTTTGAAGGCCTTCTCCTCCATGAACTTCACATCCCCTTCGCATCGCGACTTTCCTACTTTCCGGAATGTAGATGGGATATGCCTTTGCATTCTTTGTTGTACCTTACTGCATAACTTTTTCGTCATCTCCAACTTCTTCCCCCTTCTCACCGGCCACAGACAAGAAGTTGTACCGCCGAAGATCCTAAAGTGACTCACTTCGTGCTCACGTTTAGCAAGACACTTTCGGTGCGATTCTTCCCAATGTAGGATGAGTTATGTTCTCAATGTAGACATTGTGTTACACGCTTCTGTACCCCCACAGAATTTGGGCATGTCTTAATAAGTACAAAGACAGCTCTTGCTTCTTCAACAATAGTCCTATTTTTCCTTTCTCTCACACCATTCTCGCTATGGATTATATGGAGTTGTCCACTTCTTTTGATGCTTTCCCTTACGTTAACTAATGAACTCTTTATCTATGTATTCACCACCATTATTCGATCGCAATACTCTGATCCGCTTCCCCGTCGCATTTTCAACCAGAAGTCTTAAATTCTTTGAACCGACTAAAGACTTCATCCTCGTCTTCAAGAAGTAGATCCACGTTTTCCGGAATGGTCATCAATGAAGGTGACTAAGTACTTGACACCACTAAGAGCTCTGAAGGGACATCGGTCCGTCGCATTTCTCGAGTGTATCAAGTCCAATACACTCCTTGGCCCTATTGTTGCTTCTTTGGATACGTCGCCTTGGCATACTTTCCGAATACGCACCCACGTAAAACATCAACTCCTTTAGTGCTCAAAATTGAACACCGTGGACAGTTTTCCTGGAGAGTTCTCAACGCCCCATGATGCAAATGCCCCATTCTCCGTGCCATAGCTCATTCGGTGTTCGTTCACCGCGTTGCCGACCGTTGCCATTGGAGACTCAAGATGCAACTTGTAAAGTTTGTTGTTTACTCCCCAATTCGTGCCCTCTTCTTCCAACAGGGTGTTTGACATAGACTCTATTGCCAATAAAAAAGACGTCATAACCTTGGTTTTGAAGCCGAGACACTAAGAGAAAGTTCATCCTCTGTCCCGCACATGACATTAGTGGCTCCTACTCCTCATTTTGTACCTCAATCTCAAAACTATGGTACCTCTCCCAACGAGAGTGCATTTGCTTTACTACCATGGTTATTTTGAAATTCACATCTCGCTCTTCTTGGCAGCTCCGAAACAAGCCTCTGCCCCTACCATGTGGGAAGAGGCCCCACTGCTAATATACCGTACATCGTAATAGAAGCAAGGTTTCGATACACAAGCAAATTCTTCTCAAGTCCGGATGCCAAAATAGAGACATCATGATCCATCCGTTCGTCATGTTTTTCCTTCCTCGGAGAACCGCGTGAACCCTTCTACGTTGTTGTCGTTACCGTAGACTTCCGTTCACTAGCGATTCTCCCTTTCTATTACTCATCTCTAGCTCATACGATGTGAAATTTTCAATCAAACTATATGGGGCTTGCTTGGATAGATTTATTCTTCCGTTTATTATTTCAATAAGTTATTTTTCGAAATCTTCCGGCAAAATATCGAAATAAATACTACTACAACATTCACAAATACATATGCAAAGAAATAAACAAAGAAAGGACATAAAAAAATTTAATCAATCACATGTACACAATTATATGCTTGGACACTGTCCTGAAAAAAACCTAATGTGGGAAAACCTGCACAACAAATGAGGCTTTATTTATTCTTCAAGAAATGATATCTTTATGCTGAAATATAATGGCAAATAAAATCAAAACCCCAAGATTGAATTTTCGGTTTCTGATAATTCTCCACAACCTCGATCACCTTCGTTAGCTCATGTGCTTGTCTCCGTGCACATCGCGTGCTCCCGCGTCGGACCGCATAAGTCCGTGTAGGACCGCGGGGTTCTCGCCGGGCCTCGTCGCCCAATGGCCTAACGTCGCCCGGCTCGATCTCGATCACCATCACTCCCTCTCGCTTCTTCTCGCTCGGGAAACCCTTCGCCCGCAACTCTCTCCCACCGAACCGGGACTCCTATTACTTCAAAATCGATCTCCTCCGGAGACGAGTGTATGCCCGCTTTGTTTTCCGAATGACTCCTCCTCGGTTTCTTTTATAATCTTCTCGTTGGAGAACCATTGTACCGTATTAGAAGATTAATCAATATCAAGATTGGGTAAAACTTCTGATCGGATCCATGTTTTCTAGAAGATCCAAGCATCTGGATTTTATTGATACCCTTTAATTATTTCATTTCAAGTTTAAATTTTAGGGTTCTATTAAAATAATTAATTATTTTAATGTCATGAACATATAGTATTTCACAAAACTGCTTTCAGGTTCTTTAGAATGTTGTTGTCCAAGCTCTCCCTCGCAAAGCTTGAGATTTGGAACACTTTCTAACGTTACAAAAAATCAACAACATTCAAGATTCAATTCCTTATTTAGATATTAACCACCTCATATTCCATATGAGGACATATTTGATTTCATCTAGTAACCTATGTACTAGAAGAGATCCCTCTTTCTTTGATCAAACTTCTAAAGATATCCAATTTCTTGTTTGTATACAACCACCTCATATTCCATATGAGGACATATTTACCTCATCCGTTAGTATAACCTATGTACTAGAAGAGATCCCTTTCTTTTCTTTGATCAAACTTCTAAAGATAGTTCCATCACCTACAACCATATGACATGACTTCACAAGATCCAAGACAAAGATATAGAGATATGTACTTCATCATTTTCCCTTTGTGTCATCCTACAACAATTTTACTAGAATGAAGAACTTCATTCCTTTGACCTCGTCTATCAATATGTCATCATGTTCTAATCCTTGAATTTTGCAAGATAAAATTTCCGATGAAACCTTTTGCTTTCTTTTCTAGCGTGAATCCAGAGAGGCCTCCATTAGAAAAATGTCGAACTTATTTCATATTGATTATTGAATGATGACCCTTGATCTTGATGACTTCTTCCATCAATGTAGTTATCAATGAGGCTTCCAGGAGCCGCCTTCAAGTGCTCCTTCCATGCTTCTCATCATGATCCTATTAATATACACGTTTCCTATCATACTATTTTACAACCAATAGAAATCACTTAAAGAGAAAGATGATCTCGCTCATAATAGAGATCTTTCACTTCTTTTCTTAGATTTTCGTACTCTTCCTGTGTCCTTTCCCTTTCATCTATGACATGGGCTTCTTTCCTTTTTTCCTCTTGTCCTTTATAATGTAGACAATCCCTTTATAATGCCCAAAATCATTACATCCAAAGCATCGTGGCTTGTCCATATTTCTTCTTTTATTCCGAGGACCAAATTTACCGAATCTTCCTTTCTTCCCCGGACGTGGTTGCAAAGGCTGATTCCTTTCACTCGATCATGTATCATGTTTGGCTTTCAATTTTTTTTCTACTATCTTACATAGATCCCGGAATGGCATCGTTTCTCTTCCTCCTATTCATGCTGAAGTGAAACATCCCCATTCTTTAGGTAGAGCATTTTGTACCATAGTGAGTATTTCTCCACTAGACATTAATTCTCCTAATTTTCAGCTTGACTTTGTATTGCGAAAATTTCCGTAAGATATGGAATTATTCTTCCTTTTCTTAACATTCTCAATTTGTATAGTTTTGTTCATGGGATATTATTTTCTCTCGTAGAACCTTTTCTTGTAGAATAGCTCCACCAATTTATCATATTTTTCAGGATTCTAGATTTGATACATAGGGAAAATACAGAGTCCTTTATGGATTCTATAAGGACTTCTCCCGGCTATTATGTTCTCTTCCATGTATTTCATATATGCTTTTGAATGTCTTCTCTTGAAGGTTGAATTGTAGATCCTTTGATGTAGACCATAACTTCATTTTCAATTAGATTCACATTTGTTCTCTTCTTCCATGCACTAAAGCTTGATAATCAACCAATTGTCACTTTTGCAGCAAGTCATTTTACGATTTAGATGAGGTCATAGAGATACTTAAGTAGAGTGACTTCTCCTCCTCAGCCTTCCTCGATGATGATGAAGATGAAGTTAGAACTCCCCTCTAGATTGGAATTTTCCAACGTAGATATCTTAAAAAAGTTGGATAATGTTGAATGGTGCTAGATTATGCGTCTTCCAACAATGTCTTCAATGTCATAAATCTTTGATGGCAAAGATTATCAACTTGATGAGTGGATCCTTTGAATGAGATAGAAGGTCTTCTTGAAATGGCTTGAGAATCTTCCTCGTAAACCGATTTGACTTTTCAATGCAAACTTTGACCTTGACTTCAATTATTGCTTCCTTGAGTGTCTCCGTTTAAGTAGCCCTTGTCTTCAAGACCTTAGTTTTCTATATCATGTTGAGAATTAGGTAGGGCTAGGTTTAATTCAAATTCTCTTCTGATAATTACTTGTGAGCTTACTTTTTTTTACTTATGTCTTCTCTTCTTCGCTTATTATGTCTCCTTCTCAAACAATTACCAAAACACAAGAGACACAACATAGCTCTTTCGAGCAGAAGAAGCCAAAACCTCTCCCTTCGGAGAGGAAAACCCACAAGTGAAATTCTTCTCATAGACTTCGATGACAAGTACCATGACCATGACACACCTCGACTCTTGTATCTTCCAAGACCTTGTCACTACTTCTTCATCAATTTCGAGCCGATCCTTCCTTTCCGCACCAATACTTGAGAGCTTCCGTTCTTTTTGTATTCTTCCTTCTTTAGTTGTGTGTGATCCTTACCGTGATATCGCACTCCGTTATAGATTTGTACTTGTACACCTTTCAGACCTTCACTTTAATTCATATGTATTCTTCAACGTACACAAGTCTTGTTTCCTTTGGATGAACAGCTTTATCCTTTTATACTATAAATGATACCCTTACCTTGTATTGCATTACTTTGTTGATCATACTTATTATACTTCGTACTAGCCCAACAACTCCGCAATAACACTATTCTCCTTTGTAGCTTTGCACTTAAATACGCCCCACAACTTCGCATTGGCGCCTTTGCAACTTCGCACTTACAAATTCTCTTTTGCATTCAACACAATCCTTTCTTCACAATTCGAAATCCATACTTGTTCTCGTGTGCTTATTGCAAATATGTATCATCAAGTAATCTCAAATTTAGTCCGCACTTCTTCCTACAACTTTATCCGAAAAACACAGCACTAAAATCCGAATTTTGTTGCTTGTATTTCTATACAGAAGGCCCAAGGCTATTTATAGTGGTCAACCTCATAATTAGCCTACCCGACAAAGTGAATAGATGTGATTGTTCATTGAGCCGACTTGACCAAGGTTTATGAAACGTACTTGTAGAGGATGTCTTCCCAAAGGCTTTGTAGGTTGTCTATGTATTCATCACGAAATTGTGTTGGTGTTTTTGTGTGCCATTCTTGAACCATATTGTTGAGCTTCTTTGATAGGGTCTTTGAGGCATACTTCATTGATACATGACTCTTCATATACATGACTCTTAATTAATACATTTACATTAAGACAAGTCCCCAAAAGACATCAAGAAGAAATCTTTTTGACTTATAATAAAACTTTGTCAATAAAACCCATGAAGCAAGTATAACAAAAATACATTTTATTATCTTTGTCTTGTTCATTATATAAATACATAGTTACATAGCCAATATGAAGATTGATCCTAGTTACACTTTCCAACATGGTGAACTTGGTCACTATGCTACCTGTGTTGTCCTTTGAAGAAAAAGGACAACAATGAGAAGTAATTTATCCAAGGTTAAGCCATATTGTTCAGCCTTCTTTGACAAGGTCTTTGAGGCATACTTCATTGACTTGACTCTTCATATACATGACTCTTAATTAATACATTTGCTAGACAAGATGATAAGTCCCTAAAAGACATCAAGAAGAAATCTTTTCACCTATAATAAAAACCTTGCTTCATGACTCTACAGAAGTACATAATTAAAATACATTTTATTATCTTTGTCTTGTTCATTTTATAAATACGTAATTACATACTAATATGAAGACCGATCCTAGTTACACTTTCCAACATGGTGAACTTGGTCACTACGCTACCTAAAGGTCCTTCAAAGAAAAAGGACAACAATGAGAAGCACGATCTAAAGGTCATACAGAGAACATCGCAGGAGGATGAGCACGCTATGAGTCACGCATTCCCAAGAAGGAGATGGGGTGACATTGAGCCGTAAGTTCGCAACAACTTCGATCAAGCAGATCCTTGAGGAGTCCACCTTCGGATTGCCAACCTTGCTACGAGTGCCCAAGATCAAATAGTAGCAAAGGAGAAGTTTTCAACAATGCAAAGGCGTAAACGACAAATGCATTGGTTAGCAAGACAGATGCGTAGTCGTACTATCGTAGGACGTAGTACCGAGCAACACAGCTTCTTCGTAGGACAAAGATGGGTTCAAGAAGAAGATGTTTCAAGATCAAGATGCATCTTGAACACTTGTTCGCATTCTTGGATGATTTTCGCTTGCTTTCCTGTTGTACCGAGTTGAAGTGCGTGTTAGTAGTGGCGTGCTAGCACAGCGATGCAAGATTTGAGAGGAGTTGCAATACTTGGATGCAAAAGGTTGATCAAGGTGGTCGTTAGCTAAAGATATAAATAGCACAAGAATGATTGATGGGCAACATGTCGACATCAAAGAACGCGTAGCGAGATGTCGTAATCGTAGCAAGAAACAGGCATATATGTTAGACATTCCTCGCTTGCGGGAGAGTTGGATTTGTGGTATACTGATGTGCTCTAAGTCTCAAATTTTGGGGAGAGGCATAGACACATGCATTAAAGATAACCCAGAATTGTTTGGGAAATTCCACCCGTAAATGCTTTTATTTGATAAATTAATTATTTTAATGGAGGACCCTAACTCTAACGTAGGAAATTAAAATAATTAATGGGTATTAATTTAAATCCTGGTGGGTGAAACTTCTAGAAAAAGCAAATCAAGTCTAAATGTAATCTTAGTCGTTGATTGGAGATTCGTATCTTGCCGTTGAAGTCTCAACGAGAAGACTATAAAGAAAGGCTTGAGGTCATTTGTAAAATACACCGAAAGGATCAAGTGATCGAATTTTTTTTCCGAAGTGAGCGTGCTCAAAAGGAAAACCAGATGCAGGATTCTTCACGCGCCGAGAGGCGGTGAGGATCTCCTTCGGCCAAGTATCATCACGCAGAGAGGTAGAGAAAGACGCAACAGAGGGCTCCGTAGAGGGTGACGCATGGTCACGCATGCCACACGCAGGCGCGCAACATTTCCGTGTTTCCGTTACCCGATTTTAGCCAGTGAAAACGAGATTCCTCGAGCTCCGGGAGGGGTCGGGATCGAGTTTCCCGAGAGCCGAAAGATCACGGGGAGAAAGTAAGGGATACGCTCCTTCAAAAGTCCCCATGCAAGCCTACACAAACGCCCATCGTGCGCAGGGTAATGGAGTTTCGTCATTTCGCCCACCTGACTGCCTAGACTGTGATTGTGAGATAACCCCGCTATTTTTTCTCGCTCAATATTCGCAACCGATTTTTCCGGTGAGACAATCGAGATGTATTCAAATATAATCATGAGCGAATAATAAAAACCCCCGTATCCGCCGCACCAATTTTCCCACATCGGGTTTTTCCGAGGACAGCTTGTCCAAAATAACAAGGTCATGTGTGTGTTATTTCTCTTGGTCATTTATTGTTTTCACATATAATTCTATGGGAAGGTTGCTTTAGTAATCGCTTCAATGTTCTCGTGCTAATCAGAAATAACTGTTACATCTAATTTACAAGAAGGAGAAGTAATTTAGATTGTTGCAAGAGGACTCTGCTATCTAGGACTTGAAATTTTCACGTACAAGAATAGGAGGGGGGTGAGGACCCAGGTAGCTCCCAAGGTTGACCTATGGGGAAGAGAGGCAAATGGATAGGCCTAGAAGGCCCTACAAAAAAATTTGAAACCTCTCGCAAACACGAAAATTCACCACAAAATGCCACAAATCACCTGAAATGCTAGACGACTTCCCTTCTTCAAACTAGACATTGAGTTGTTGACGTTGGGGAGGCTAGATCTTACCCTCAAGGCCTAGATCAGCCTTCCTTACTTCAATGAATAGCCTAGAAAAATTTGTTAGTTCAAACCCTTGAGCTATCACAGTGCAAAATAAATAAAAAAATTGTAAACCTCAAATATATATACAAAAATATAAAACCCCAACACCTGCCGCAAAATAACAAGGGTTAGAAAAGTGATTTACAAATATTTAAATTTTTTACAAATTAAATATACAAGCTCTCATTAGCAAATAAATTCGTTTTAGCTCAAAATAAATAATAATTTTGAAAATTATTTTTGAATAAATTCAAGTGACAAATAACTTCAAAACAAGACATTGGCCAAAACCCTCCTAAAAAATTAGTTACCACAATGAAATCCGAGAGCCCAAACATAGCCTGGGCCTTTCCCGCAGTCCGTGAACTCGGGAGCCCAACTAATGCAGCATCTATAAATCTCTATAATTTTCAACATAAAAATTATTAGATCATATGGTGAACCAAATCACCTAAGATAGCATGTATCAATAGAATTTTATGATCACCGACAAATGAAATAAAAAAAGTTGTAAGAATTATTTAGCACAATATAGGATCACACATAGCTACAATACATACCAATGTGCATCAACAAAAGAACACCATGAACTAAAACCCCAAAGTCTTTCTATTATGATAAAATAATGTTCCCAAAGAAAGTAGCCTACTCAATACCAAAATATTTAAAAAAAATTCTCATCCAGGAGATCTGACAGTCCAAAAAAGATAAGTTGTGAAAATAAATGGGCTCAATGGCTTCTTTATATAGAGAAACCCTTCTCCAAGTGAAAAATATTGGCTAGTTGGCTTCATCCTCATCAAAATAATTTAGACCGTTGAAAATAATTAATCATCTTTAATTTCCACCATCAAATTTTTTATTTTGAGGAAAATTTAGAATTTTTCTAAAACCCACTTTTAATTAATCCAAAAAATTAATATTTTGGACTAATTCCCTCAAAATTTGACTTTGACTTAACCATCAAGGTCCAAGGGCTTAATTTTTTCTTAAAATATCCATTTTTCCCTTGGTGCAGACTCCGAAATCTAACCGTTTTTTACCCACGAATTTTTATTATTTTCCACTTGGAGAGAAATTAACTTTTCTAAAATAAATTTGACTCAAAATTAATTAATTTTCTGGTTTAGGATTTTAATTTAATTTAGCGATAAATTAACTAATTGACTTTAGAGACCTGGATTAATACTGTGCCCACCCTCAAATATTTTAGCCATGGTGTCTAACTATGAGGGACTATGAACTAAAATATTTTTTACATCAAATTATTACAAATGCAACCCTTAGAAGGAGAATTACACATTTACATATAGACCCTCAATAATTTACCCAATTCTAACACACAATATGATCTATATGAAACCAAGTGTGTTTGTAATAAAATAATTTCGCCATAGTGTCTCGATTGTGGCGGGGACTATGCACTAAAATTATTCTCAAACACACTTTTACAATAGACTCGATATAACACTAGGACTCGCCTAAGACTTTATCAATGAATTCCATCCTAGCTTTAGGGTTTAAGTTGAAGGAAAACTCTCGTGGATTATGCACAATACACACATAAACCTAGGGAGGTTAAAAAACTTCCTAGGATGAAATCTTTTGCCAAAATCGTAGGCTTACCTAGTGTTGTTACATAATTAAATGGTCATACTAGCACCATTTACAATACAACATGTAGAAATTGCATTTACAATGATATAATTGTGTCGTCGATGACTTTGATCTTTAAAAAAAATCTTCAATTCGAGACACTAAGTTTTCTTGAATTGTTGACAAAGTGTGGTCAACAAGGTCTTCAGCAATTCCTGAGCTTAAGGCTCCCATGGAGAACCAAACAAGAAGACTGTGAAGAGTTTTCGAGATAGACAATGGGGTAGACAACACCTCCAATGACTTCAAGAACATGTACAAGGATGCTATGAATAAAGTAGTTGACTCGTCCTTACAACCCACTATAGAATGAGGTTGCAAAGACAAAGAACAAAGCCAATAACATATCCTCCAAGGCAATGATCCATGATCAGATCTACCCATGTTTCTCTAGCAAAGGCATGAAACACGACAATGCATACTCGTGAGTCCTCAAAAAGCTCTTTGAGGACAAGACTCCTAAGGAGGAATTCATTGGCACCCGTCGTCAAAATGTATAAGCACCGAGACAACAACTTAATTTGGAGGTTGTCACCCCGATCCCCAACCTCTCCACGCAAGTTGTCTCCCAACAAAGCAGACTATGGGGGGTAGACCCCATGGAAATGAAATGAAGAAAGATAAGCTGCAAACCAACTACTCCAGACACAACGGAGTAGCCTAGCACTGTTTATATTTAGCAATGTTTTAAGGATTCGATTCGATATAAAGATTTGAAACCAATGCCTTATGGGAGTCAACACTCTTGCTTTCAGGAATTCGTATACCGCTACCAGATGGAGCACTATTTCTTTAATGCCCTACTATCCTAGATGAATGCACCTTAGACCCTACGTGAAATGCATAAATCTTGATTGATTTTAATTAAATGCCTACTCTAAGTTTGATTTTCCATTAATTATTTTGAAGTTGCTCCAAGGTAAGTTGGGAAGGAGGCCAACAGAAGCCACAAGGGCTTGATTAACGATATCTCTTGTTGTGCTCCTATCACCCGATGCCTCCCAAGAACGAGACCTGTGGCACTAACGACCGCAAGGTCACCATGTTAATCATCGAAGAGCTGGGGTTTCAGGGCCCCCCAAGCTAGATGAGAAAGGTTGTCCTAGAAATATATCAACCAAGCTTATACTTGGAGCTAACTTTTAATATGCAAGACTAGCTTTAGATTATATGCAAGGTGAAAAGAGTGAATTAGAAGTAGGCTAAGATCTCAAGGTGAAATTGTTGAAGACGGGAAATACATATATATATATATAAAAGATGAGATGATACAATGGTGAATGACCAAGGTTTTAAATACACTTATGGTGTCCCTCGGTGAAGGGGCATGATCTTAAGCCTAAGACAATTATATTTAATAATAATTAATAAATTATACATAACATTGTCTTTCTCTCAAAAAGATACTTTGTCCTCAAATCATACATAAAGATGGATGTTGCTGACGAAATGCTTTACCCCCAAGAGGCAAGCTCTTGCTTTTTGAGATGACCCCACATTTTAAAAGATCTTGGATTATCTTCAATTTTAGTCTTTTGGTGATGCGAATAGCGATATGGCTTGATGTTGACAAGCAGTCCGATCCCCCGCTTTGACTTCTTTCTATTGTATGTTCAATTTCCCTATTAGAGGCATTTTCAAAGGTGTCTTGGAATATTTTTTCGTGCTTTTGAATTACACTTCGAAGTATTTAGTTAAAATGATCACTCCTAATTTATATCGCTAACTTATTTAAGAAATCTATAAACAATTCAATATAAGAATCAATGCCAACTTTGAAAGTGCCAACAAGATAAAATGAAACTTACTTAACTTGATAATTGGAGTATAAAAACCCGTACAACAAATATATATATATATATATATTATCGATAAAAGATGAGATGATTACAATGGGAATGACCAAGGCTTTGAAATTACAAACTTATGGTGTCCTCGTGAAGAGATCATGCCTCATTAATAAACCTAAGACAATTATATTTAATAATAATTAATAAATTATACATAACATTGCCTCTCTCTCAAAAGATGCTTTGTCCTCAAAGCATACGTAAAGATGGATGTTGTTGACGAAATGCTTTGGTTCCCCAAGAGGTGGGCTCTTGCTTTTTGAGATGGCCCTGTTGACCGCACTTTGTCAACTACCCCATAGCAGTACACCCCATTTTTTCAAATGGGATTCTTCATGTTCGACGTAGTTGCGCCATTCAAATTCCATCATCAGTCGACAGTTTTGCAAATGATGTAAACCCATTCTGCATGTTATGATGTAAATGATCTAAGTAAGACCGTCAATGTATGTAACAACCTAGGTAAGCCTAGCATGTTGTTGATGATCTCTATCCTAGGAGGTTTTTTGTCTCACTGATTCACGAAAGTGATCGACAGAGTTTTTCCCTCCAGCCTCACCCCAAAGCTAGGGTGGATTTTATCATCAGCATACTAAGTGAGTCCTAGTGTTCTATCGAGTCCTTGTAAAAGTAGTTTCAACTACTTGGTCTACTAGATCATGTTTTGAGTCGCAGAATTGGGTATTTATTTGAGGGTCTATACGAATGGGTATTCCCCCTTCATGTATGTAAATGTATTATCTCATGTAAAAGAGGGTTGGAAAAATAATTATAAGCCCCTCTTAGTCAATTAATTAAATTTTCTGGTCAATTAATTAATAGAATCTTAAACCAGAAATTTAATTAATTTAGGGTCCTAAATTAGGATTAAATCTTTAAAGGCAAAATTTGTGGGTCCTTGGAAAATGATTTTGACAACCCCAGGACAAGGGAATATTGAGAATTTTAAGAAATATTGGATCCTTGGGCCTTGGTGGTTAAGTCAAGGTCAAAATTTTGGAGTAATTAACTCAAAAATAATATTTTTGAGTTAATTAAAATTTAATTAAGTGATAAATTCGTTTTTTCCCAAAAATTTTAATTTCAACGCTCCGAATTAAAAGATAATTAAATCTTTTGGACGGTTGAGATTATTTTGACGAGGATCATCCAAACTAGGCGTTAGAGATCTTGTCCTATAAATTTAGAGGTCTTTCTCATTTTTGAGGCATCCGATCTCAGGATCGTGCACTGGCTTTTAGAAGCTCTTGTAAACTTTTTTGAGGAATAAAGCATAAAGACTTTGGAGTTACAAATCTGGATGTTCCTTCTCAGATCTATGTGATGAATTGTCTCTAAACTCTGCTACTTTGTTTCTTGTATTTTATGGTTGATGGCCTTCATGGATTAATCTGCATACAGGTATCTTGTGCAGTTTTCTGGGTTTATAAAATAACATTCTGATTTTTTGCAAAGGTCTCATGTTGTTTTTTTAAATCTCTATCGATCTAAGATCCGGATCTAAGTGTGCAGGGAAATTTTTTTTTTAGATTGGGCGTCTGGGGAAGTCTTCGGTTGGACCAGCCGACTCTCAATAAGCATAAATCTGATAAGCTCTTTATTTGTTAAATTTCAGGTCTATCTTACGATATATTTGTAATTTTGCAGGGTTTCGAAGGCTTGTGCCTCTCACTAAAATTTTAAATCTCTGAAAATTGTGCTAAAATGGATTTAAATCTAACCATGAGGGTTTGAAATCTGTAAATTAGTTGTAAATTTGTAATAATTTTTTTTTGGACTGTGAGGGTTTGATAGTTTCTTGATGTGTATCTTCAGAGCTGACTGATTGTTGCAGGTTACAAGTTCAAATCGGAAAAAATTTTAAGATCTGAGGCAGATCTAGCCTCTAAAGGCCAGATCTGGCCTCAAGCTGCTACTGTGGGCAGGATTTGGCATCATTTGATTTTGAGGACCATAATAAATCTGAACTTAAATGAAGAAATTTTAAGCTTTGTTGGGCGAATTTTCATTTTACTGGGCTTATCCATTGAAAACGTTGCCTTAGCTTCTCCATTCACCAATTTGCAAGTCGGCCTTCCTTCAAAACCATCCATAGCCTTTCTTTGCCATTCATTTCTCTCCTATTCGTGCCCTCATCCCTTTCTTTGCATCAAAAATTCACCGTTCAGCATCTACCTTCAGAACGAATTTGCAATCGAACTCACCTCCACGCTATCTGTGTTACCTTCCAAGCCCACTTCTCCACTGTCCAACCTGCAAATCGACTTTTCCTGCATAGCCGTCTCACCTTGTCCGTTGACCACGTTGTCCAGATCGTGCCTCTATTTTGCCATCCACCTGCAAGCTCAAACAACAAACAAACGCACATTCAAACAGAAATTAAACTTCACGTCTGTGTTAATTTGACATTTCGATTTTGTATATATGCGTTATTTTCTCATCGGGTTTGTTTGGGAAGGATTTAGTGTTAGTTTTAATGTATATTTCGATTTTGGTCGGTTTAAAAAAAAAAATTCGATGTTATGAGTTAATTTTTGCATAGTTTAGAATTTCGATTTGGTTAGACTTTGTTAGATTTTAGATTTATTTTTTGTAATATGTTAGTTAGGGTAGCATTTAATTTTTATTAGATTTAAATTTTATTAAAGGTTGGTTAGTTATAGATTAGCGTTAGATTTCTTGGTTTTGATAATTTCAGTTTAGTTTAACTTTTAGACATTAAATTTTAGATTTTAACTTTAGTTTAAGTTTAGCTTTAACTTAGCTTTGTTTAATTTTAATTTAGATTTTAAATTTTGTTTTGTTTAGTTTCAGTTTTTAGATTTTAATTTTTTAAGTTTCATTTAGTTTTAATTCTAGTTGTGTTTTAATTTAAATTTAGATTGTTTTAAAATAAAAAAGTAAAAAAAAATAAAAAATTCCAGAAATTCTAAAAAAAAAATTTAGAAAACACTAAAATATAAAAAAATTTCAAATTTTTTATAGTCGAGTGTACTAAATTTTTCTATCTAAAGTTTTGACTATAGAAACATTTTCTGGATCGAAATTAATTGGAGCATCATAAATCTGGAAATATTGCGAATATCTGGCATTTTCATCTTGTGATAATATTGCTGTGGGGTTAAGATATTTTAATGCATGGTTGTGTTTTTCAATTGAATATCATTGTGATCAATCGTGTTTTAATAAGCAGCAGTTAATCGTCATTTACTTGTTTATAATTGCATAACGGGATTTTATTTCACTGCATAAGGCACTGGTCTTAAACGTGAAATCTAATCTAGATCTGTGGAATCTCGTTCTTTTTATCAAGTATTTGATGTCTTAGCTGTGTCTCCTGGATTTGTCATCATCATTTCTAATAGGGTCTACCTCCCTTAGCTTGCAAGGAGACAGCGTAAATAGAGAGATTGGGGATAAAGGTGACAGCCCCCAATCTGAGTCGTTGTCGCGGTGCCTTGACAATCTGTGCGACAACAGGCCCCACATTTTAAAAGATCTTGGATTATCTTCTTAATTTCAGTCTTCTGGTGATGCGAATAGCGATATGGCTTGATGTTGACAGGGTCTGATTCTGCTTTGACTTCTATTGTATGTTCAGTTTCCTATTAGGAGGCATTTTCAGGGGCAAGTCTTGGAATACTTTTTCGTGCTTTTGAATTACCCCTGAAGTATTTAGTTAAAATGATCACTCCTAATTTATATCGCTAAGTACTTATTTAACAAATCTTATAAACAATCTTGATCATAAGAATCAATGCCAACTTTGAAAGTGCCAACAAGATAAAATGAAACTTACTTAACTTGATAATTTGGAGTATAAAAACCCAGACAACAGAAATATGTATATATATATTATTGATAAAAGATGAGATGATTACAATGGGTAATGACCAAGGCTTTAAATACAACCTTATGGTGTCCCTTAGTGAAGGGGCATGATCTTTGATCATGCCCTTTTGCTTAATAAACCTAAGACAATTATATTTAATAATAATTAATAAATTATACATAACATT